>JABSTQ010001477.1:0-37611 GCA_013358835.2 Ixodes persulcatus | reverse complement strand
CTTCACACTCTTTCCCTCCTCTTTGTATGTTTGTAACTTATGATTTAATGTTCATAACCTATATGAAACACACATTGGTTTTTTCTAGGGCTGGGCAATTGGTCGATTAACCTACCACTTAATGCTTTAATCACAATTCATTTTTTTAACCGGTTAATCGGTAAAATGTTATCAGACCAAAAGTAAAAATTAAATGCTTTCACCATGCAGATGTGGATGAGTACACCTATATGAAGGGCATATTTTCGGTGAAATTTTAGCCTAAAGTAAACTGTAAAGGCGAGACTTGCATATCCAGACAAGTGCAGAAGTTTACATGTGTCCCGGCCACTTCAAGGCCATGCGAGTGTCCGTTTAGCGCAGCAGAGACTATTGTGAACAATCAAAGGTGGCCGCTGTTGCCGGAGAATATCAACAAACTTCCTTGCCTCATGCAGCTGAAGTAATAATCTGCGAGTGTGAGTGTCTTTGAACTGTACTGAACTACGTATCGACGTTGATTTATAATTGAAATTGTATATTGCACCGTTTGTCATATATTCAGCAAAGGCAAAAAAAAAAAATGTAATTTTGAGCTATGAACGAGACCAATTAATAATTGAATAAAGGGTGTCAATTAATCGGGTTAAAATTTTTAAAGGAGCTGTGCAACGATTTTAACGTTGAAAGAATTGGCGTTTTCTACTTTTGACATGGTTCACCTTGTCACAAAGGACAGAAAACACACCTCCTTCTTTCGAAATGTTGTGATTCCGCCGTGTAATCGCGAAGCAAAAATTAGAATATTCCTCGACCTGCAGCCGCGAGCGGTGGCCATGAGAAACAGAAGGCATGACGTCAATGGGGAATCTTGTAGAAAGATAGCAAGTTGTGCGAATACCTGCTCGATAAAAGGTAACTTTTCTATAAATCTTGTCGTTCCAACATAAATATAAATGCGTCAAAAACCTGGTATCATCGACAAAGCTTTTATAATACGGAGTTTCAGTGGCGCCATCTATCCTAGGTCCACAAAACCGTCAGCAGCGGAACAGCCGCCAGAAGCCGGAGGGGGAGGGGGACAGGGCCGGACGGGTATGGCCGGACCCGGATGAGACTTTCCTCCTTTCACCATATTGTTCGCGCTGCGCCCGCCAGCACGTGGTCACGAGCGGATGAGTTCTCGCTGCTTACTGATGGCTCTAAAGAGAGAGCTCCACCGGAACCCCGCGCCTTCCCCATTGACGTCACAGTGCACGTGACTCGGAAGTTAGTGAAGGAGTTGAGAGGGTGTCGAAAACCTCAATCTTTGTCCATTTTTAAAATAAAAACTAGGACATGCAGGCAAAAGCGTTTTTTTTGTTCTTTACTTAGAAAGGTCGAGACACCAACTCCCAAATTATTTAAGCAAATCACTATAACTGTTGCACAGCTCCTTTAATCGACGCCCAGCCCCACTTTTGTTTTCTTCATGTAATGGCAGTCGCGGAAAATGTTTCAGAAAAACGAGCAGCGTTCACCCCAACTCGCAGACAGAACGAGTGGCCACATGATCTAGAGCCAATTACCAGAAGCCTACTATTTGGATTCACAATTTTGTTTTCTGCTGCAGATACCGGTCACCTAGATGTAGGCACACATGTCCACCTTGACAGACTCCCACAGGAGCCGAATGCCCTTGCGTCACTTGTGTGGCAGCTTCTCTATGCCCTGCTGGAACCACTTTTGCAGCAGAGCTGTTAAGGGCTGCTTTCCCCAGGATTGTGTCCACCGCAAAGAAATGAAGACACCAAACTCTGGACACCTATTGCCATGTATGAGCGATGGCAGCAAGCCACGTATCTGGTTGCAGTCGTCGCTCATAGATGGTGGCAGCCTTTCCACTCTGGCTTGCCGACTTGCGGCCGGCCGTTACTTTCCATTGTACAGCCCCGCTGGTCTTCCTTCTTCACCACAGTGGAAAGGCTGAAAGTTTTTTTCTCGTCATTTGTCAAACTTTTGCATATAGCAGTCATATCGGTTGTCAGAGTCCTTTACTAAACAAAAAAAAAAAAAAAAAGCATTGAATTTTTTTGGAGTGTTTTACATTTACGCCTGGACAGCTGCTTCCTGCATATTAGCCCCTTAAGTGCCAAATTTGTTTTTCCAAAAGTAACCTAAAAGTGCCATATTTTTTTATATTTTGAATTGTTAAAGTTTATTACGCAAAAATCAGCGGAGGCGAAAAAAATATTTTGCCAACTAAAACGAGTGCTGCCATCTATGATCAGCGCCACAAAACTACTCGGACGAGCCTAGCTTGTCCGTGGAATTGAGGGCTACCGAAAAAACCACTGGACGAGCTGAGCTCGTCCACGGCAATTTTAGCCAGAAAGTGGCCGACGAGCTCCGCTCGTCCAAGGCACTTAAGGGGTTAATGACTGCAAAATGCCACATTTTATGTGATAAACACTGGGGGCCCGGCCAGGCCATACACGACCCAACATCCGACTGGTTGTTTGACGTGCCAAAAAGACTGTTCAACCCGATCAGACACTGGCAATCACAGACTCACGTGAATGCACACGATGCAGCGAGTGGGTGGCGCCTGATGAGGTTTGACTATCTTTCTAGTATGTCATAGGACCAGTCGGACATTTGGTCGTGCATGCGTATGGCCTGACTGGTCCCCCAGTGGTTATCATCTGTTTGGTGCCACGAAAAAATTATTCCTGCAAATTTGCATTTCAAGTCTTCTGGTGCAGGTAAAAGAAGTATTTTCTTTGTTTTTTCAAACTTGTACTTTTCCAACTGTAATACCTTGACAGGGTAATACAGAATAAATAAACAACCACGTTGCTCTCAGTAAGGCTGATTACAGTTGTTTCCAACAGTATAACAGCTGCCCTCTCAATTATTATTATTTTTTTTATGCTCAGTGCAAGCATGCTGGGCTCCAGGGTACAACACAGATGAAAACATTGTCAATGCTTACATAAGTGCACCTTCAAGGCCAGCATCATCAGATAGGGAACTAAAGAGGCAAAATGTGCAGCTTAGTCTATCATTAGCTTTACTTACTGTGTAGTAGAGGTCTTTCAGGCATGTGAAAAGAAAATCGAAGTGAAGTGGTTAAAATTAATCCTTAGTTCTTCCCGAGGCATCCATCACATCTACATTTGCTTTGGAAAATCAATGCCAAGCATTTTACACTTACACATTCTCCCTTTAAAAAACATAGCACACAAAAGAAGGAAAAAAAAAAGGACAAGGGGAACACAAGAAAAGTAACTTGGTGCTCGCTCTTATTAATGTAGTACATATTTCTGGGATGAGGAGGCAGGGTAATGTCCCCCTGCTTCTTCCCAGAAACCGCTGGGATACTCGTGTAACTGGGCTTCGGTAAAGGGGTCTGTTCTTCCCGAGATCGTACCACTGGTACGTTTAGGCAAGACATTGTTATCGTCGTGAGGTATGCAAGGACGACGGAGGGAGAGGCCAAAGCAACGAAAAGCTCTACACTTCGAGGTGGCCTGCTGTGCAAGCGCTCTCGTGTAGTGTAAACGCTGCTCAAGACAATATTCTCGTATTTATGTTTCTAAGCTCGCTCGCAGGCATGGGGAACACATTGCTTTCGACGCGGGGCCGGCGAGGCTTCCACCTTCAGTGATATTCTGGCATCGCGTGAGCGTCGAGCGTGATCCTGCATGCTTGTGGCTCAGCGGTTTTCGGCGTGCAAAGAGGACGCGCTGGGGTCAGTGCTGCTCTGGTGAGCAGCGATAGTTAGGATCGCGAAGGTTATGCAGGCTTGGCTATATTATCAAGATGCATACATGGGCTCCCTGATACACTAATTTGTAAAGAACTACATGAAATTCTCTAAATAACCGAATAGTCCCGTCAGCTGACTTACCATAGTGCCGCCATTGTAAACATGTGTGCGTACTCTTGAACCGGAGCGCGAGGTGGCAGCGATTTTTGGTCCATGTCATGGATGGCATGGGTTTGCCTTACTATTCTAATAAATAATAATTAAAACAAATTTCAAACAAGTGCAAGTATATAACACAAGCGACCCATTTGTATTTTAAATTAATCTAAAGCCGGATATGACATCAGAGTAACAATATTATTTTGTTGAACAACTAATGGGTTTTTAATGAGTTAATAATATATTGACATTAAAATAGTTTATTAGCAATATAGTACGTAAAGGCTTTGCGACCCATGCGTTGTAAAAAACCGGATATGACGTTTTGGGTCGACGCAACGTTTAGCGTTGCGTCGACCGGGTCGACCCAACGCCGGCCCTATAAAAACGACTTTTTAGAGAAATAATGACGATTAACGTGTGATATACTTTATTCCGCTTCAAAATTTCTGGGACGGCTCCCGCCAATCATAAAACCCAGTGAATGTGACGTATTGTGAAAGGGAGCGCCGTTATGCGCGCGCATTCGGCACCTCGCGGCGCCACCGTCGGAGGAGGTGTTTCCGAGTTGTCAAATTAAAATATGATACGCTAATATTTTTAAACTCTTTCGTTGTCCACTGGGTTTCCGGGACCACTAGCGTGGAGAGACCGCAAAAAAAAAGTAGACGCTCAAATACTGTTGGAAAGCCCCTTTAAGGAGTCAGTTTTCACTTGCAGTTCTCTCGTCGTGAGATGACATGTAATATAATATATTTCGAAGTTTAACAGACCCCTAGCGGTGGTTGTGAGCTCTAAAAATGCGACACAACTATAGTCGGTGACAGGTCAAGAAGGAAATGGAAGCTCCTCCCACCTCTCTCCCCTTTGGCAGAGCGGACGCTGGTGAGGAGGCGACCTCCTCTCCACCGTTCGCTCCGCTGAAGTGGAAAGGGGTGGGAGGAGCTTCCACTTCCTTCTTGACCTGTCACCGACTATAATTTAAGGAGTTTTAGCAGAGGACACACTGGCGCCATCTATTGGGTAGCAGTGTAAACTCGGCGGTCCGGCATATTTTTTTTATTTCTCTCGCGCATTATCCTTTCTTTCTTGGCTCGAAAAACTTTTGTCAATGTTATAAACGAGCCTTTCTATGGGTATTACGCACATTTGACCTCGGAAATCCCGCAAAACCTTCGCTCTTGTGAAATGCAGTTCCAGGGGCACCGCATAGATGGCGCCACAATGTCAGTGTGTCTTCTGGTTTAAGAAGTTTTAAGGAACCCAGGTTTAAGAGGTCGCAAGAGTGTGAACGGGCCTTTACCGTGTTGCCTACTCCACACCGCGCCGCAACCGCTGGTTGTACTACACTCCACGATGGTAACCGCACGACTGCACGGCGTCCATTTGCAATCCATGGCTCCGTTGGCTCCGTCGCGTTCTCGCGCGTGCGCAGACGTTTGCCGAATTTTTGCCGAATCTTTGACGAACTTTCCTTCAAAAGTTCGGCATTTGCCGAACTTTGCCGAATCTGAAGTTCGGCAGATTCGGTCCATCACTAGTCTGCCGCCATTCAACAACAGACAGTTGCGGAAGTGACATCAACTACAAACTTCCTGCGCAACTTTTTCGCTTAGTTTCGGTTTAGCATGTCCCAAATCTCAAAGCTTGGTGACAACTTGACAAGCGACTACCTTGAAAATCCTGACCGAACGGACCCAACCAACTCAACTATCTTGAGTTGAATCAGCCCGACTTGAGCCCGACTCTTTGTGTGGCTCCTTTTCTGGTACCACTCATCAGTACGTCGGCAAGTTCCGTGGTAGACTCCCCTCGTGCGCAGCACACACAACCCAAACAGTTCGCACGGTTCCTAGCTCGCTGTTCCTTCGCTTGCCGCAATCACGCAACACGAAGAAGTGGTATTTATACTTCGACCAAACATGGGCTAACCGCAGAGGCTACAAGCGCGAGCTGGTAGCTTCGAAAGATTCTTCCCCAGTACGAACACTCGAGTGGCAAAGGAGGGAACAAAAACTCGCTCGCAGCGAAGCTCGTGCTCGCAGGATAGCATGGCTCCTGTGACTTGTGGATTCTGAAAGTTGCATGTTTCTTTTCACTGTGCTCTGCGAAACCCGCGATTGGCGGTCAGCGCAGAGCCGTTCTGTGTCAGCGGAGGTCCCGACGTCTTCTCTCTTCGATCAGATTGGCGCTCGCTCACCAGTCATATTTTTTCCAGAAAGAAGCACGGAAGCGGCACTACTGTCTCGATTATTAACTCGATTTGAATAGTTCTTTGGTAGCCGCAGTCAACGCGTCCACGCCTTGGTCACCCAACGATCATTGCTGCTGATTTGCTATTGACGTCATTGCCAACTAGACGCCAAGATTGAACGAATCTATTTCACGATTTAAATGTCGTTTCCAATATTGCGACGTCGCGGTTTCGCACATTTAGTTTACGCTCTAACCGCGGGGAGAATGTTCGGCGCTGGCGGCGGCCTTTGCTCCGCCTATTGGCCAAACTCTCCCAATATACGGTTCTGGCCTCCGCAACCCAATGACTCGTTTTTTTTTTTTTTTTTTTTTTTTTTTTTTTTGTCCGGGTGATAAGAGCTGGGAAGGTGGATGAAAAGCTGTACTGTGAAAAAAAAAAAAAAAACCGTCTGGAAGTCTAAAGCAGCGGTCCCTCTCCTAACACATCACACAAAAAACAGTCTGCATCTGAGCCGTGTTTCTTCCTTTGTATAACGGTCCTATATCACCTTAGTCGTAAAAAAAAAAGAAAAGCTGTCTGCAAACAAACTTGAAGCTTACATGCATGAAGATATGCTTCATCATAGCCTCCTATATACTGACAAAGCCTGGCAGATCGCAACGAGAAGCGGCCGCCGAAATGGAAAAGATGGAGCGGCAGACAACGGATGAGAGGAGAGTTACGTGACTAGCGCCCCGCTGCGGAGAGACGACGAAACACTTTTCCCGGGCGAACAAGTGTGTTTCGGTTACTCGCCGCTTCAAAAGCTGTGCGCTGACGTCCATCTCCCCGAGAAATGGGACGCCTTTTTTGGAGGTCGATACGGGGCAGAGCAAAGTAGCAGAGTAGTAGTTTGACGTCCGTGACGTCATGTCCGGTTTTAGTCAAAATAGAGCTATTTATATTTTGTTACTTTGACATCTTCACCTCTTCACTTCGCGTACTCCAGTGTATGCTTCCAGCTCGTTCCTCCGAAGTCAACACAACACACAACTGTCATAGTTGGTAAAAACGGCCCGTGCCAGTCGCTTGCAAAGCGACGTAGATGGAAACAAATCGCCGCGGCGTTTTCCGCGGCCTCGGAGATGCAGGAGCGTCCCGACGTTAAAAAAGACACGTTTCATAAGAGAGTGTCAGCAAGAGCCACGTAAATACCTGTGCACACTCGGAGCGGACGCGCACGTTTGATCGAGGTGCTTCGGGACCGATCTTTTACGAGTATCAGTCGATACTGACGTGACACCGGCAAAGAAAGGTGGGACCGGCATTGCGTAGCTCCCATGAACTGTTATAGCTCGACAGTAATGTACTATCGGAAACAAGTGAGTGTGAACGCGCCTCCGCGGCGACAAGCCTGTCAGAATAAAGATGGTCCACTAATAACAAAGTGTATACATACCGTGTTGCGAAAGTAATCCATACGGCGTTTATTTGAGCTCCATACCACACAAAACAAGGAGATAGAATCGACGACAGCGTTCGTCACCGCTGCCTCGAAAAAGGAGATGACAAAGGGAAGAGAATGACCCCTTAATCTAAAATTGAGGTCAGCGATCGAATACAGAAAGGGTCCACAAGGGTCGCGCGAACGCCTATTCCATTCAGAAAGCCAGCCGGTCGGTCGTGGGCAGACGGTCTTGGCCAAGGACCGTCGGAGCTAGAGTCGGAGCAACGCCGGGACGAGTCTGAGTGCCTGCTGCTAGGCCTCGAGCTCGTTCGGTCGGTGGCATCGTAGCCGTAGTACCTTTTCCCGGGTGCTTGTGGATCCAGCGTTGATGTTCGTCGTGACCGGTTTCGAGTACTTCCTTCTTTCTTCTTGCTGCTTGAAATCGGGACCCGCGAGAATAGCACGTAGAAAAATTAATGTCCGTTGTTCGTCGCGACCAAGCAACTGAGCAACGTATTCGGTCATGTTGATTTTGATTTGATCGTGGAAAGACCGCTCCGGAGCTGTCGTCGTACGTACATTCTTGGCGTAAGATCGTTTCGTGTACCTCTCTTCTTCTCCGCCCCAACACTAGACACAACCTGCAACAAGCTCTCCGCAAAACGTAAAAAGAAAAGGAGAAAAAAACTTTTTTTGCTTGTTTTTACGTTTCCGGCAGTGACGTCACGGACGTCACTGCCCCGTATCGACCTCCAAAAGAGGCGTCCCCCGAGAAATGGCTCTGATGCTCTGTGCTACCAGATCCTCGCGCTCTAAATCTGCGACCGGGCACTCTATGGCTCCGTCGTCGAACTGCCAGGCTTTGTGAGAATAGAGGAGGGCAAAACACATTGGTACTAACAGAACGAAAAAATTATGTAGGGTGCGTGCGGATTTATTCGTGTTGCAGAAAGACTCGTTGGAAAGACTCCACTCGGAACAATATACTGCGTTTTGAATGATTCTGCATCAGCAGAGTTTATTTGGCACATTATTTTGTTTTATCGTGGGAAGGGGGGCAGGGAAACTGCAGGATCGTGACACTGTCGCTGCGGGCACAAACTGTCGATAATGCGTTTCTCCGGCGCGGACAAGCTGCGCGTGCATAGTGCCTTTTGAGGCAGTGAGCCGTCGGTGATATCGCTTCGGCCGCTTGAGGACTAGGGTGCATCGACGGAAGTGCAGTAAAGAGGTGCGACGACTCTGTGTTTGGACCTTTAGAATAAGCTGCGTAGCACGGCTATAACCACGTCTCGGACAGAACCCGACACGACAAAGAACGAGCTGCGGTATGTATTATTCTCATCATATACAGTATGTGTTCTTTCTATTTCAATATTGTTTTACCCCATAGTATTTGTAATTTTGTGTCTATTGCGATCTGGTTTATGTTCTATCGTATACTGTAAGTAGCAGTTTGCGCTCCTGATCCTTATTCATGAACGACGTTTCCTGTATTTGTTTTTTAGACGCTAAGGGACAAAACATAAAGGAACGGAAGTTGATATTCTAAGTTTTGTCAAGTTCGCACTAGTAATTCTCCACCAACACAGTCGTTGAAGTCTACTTTTTTTGTGTGTGTAACCACAGAGTAGGGAAGGGGGACATGTTCGAGGGCGAAGGGTGTGTGTGTTAGATATTCGTTTGGTTAGCCGTCACCTCAACAAAGCACTGTCGTCGAAATACCCCAGCAAGAAACAGACCTCTCGCTAGCACTCCTTGGCTTCTCCTCGACCCTTGTACCAACCTGAGCAACGAAATAAAGGGACTATAATAAGCTCTAGAGAGAAAGATACGGCATCCGGGTCATTAGAGGCATGGGATCACGGCGCGTTACACTGACAACTGCGATGTTTGAGCCAGATACCGCAAAGCAATTGCCGATTAGCCACATTAGAAGCAAGCTCGTTAAACGTAAAACGAGTTTTCGCGAAATCGCTCGTGCGGCTACCTCCATGCAGACGTCACCACTGGTATCACTGGCATTGGGAAATAGGTATTATGACGATGATAATGCCTGTGTTGAGCTGCATACGATTGAAAAAAATATGTAAAAAAACACCTTGTATGAAACTGTCTTTACGCTGACCCTGGATGCAACTCCACGAAACTGCAGTCGACGTTACGAACTGATGGGACCATTCAGACAGCGTCAAAAGCGCTTCGTCATGGTGTTCGTCATGCTCCTGTACGTGTTCTATCATCGCTCAACATATTATAAACAGAAAAGGCCTAGTGATTCGCGCTTTTTACTCTGATTGATTGGTCCAATCACCTCGTAGCGTCAGCTGGGTCTGAACTTATAAGCTGAAACAAAGTTTAGACAAGATTCCTACATGTGAGTCACTCAAGGAAGCAAACTGCAAATTGAAAACGTTCTGCGCTTTAATTGCAGCGATGATGACACTCATGCATCTCATCGTAACTCACTACTTCATCACTGACCAGCATCACCCGAAGAAGCGCTGAATAGCGTCACGGTTACCCACTTTCATGACTAAGCCGGAAGAAAACTTGGAAGGAAACCCGCTTCTGGAAACCTCGGCGTAATAGCCTATACGTTTCGTTAAAAGATCCCATTTTTGCAGTTGTCTTTTAGGGAAACATTGGCTGCTGCTACGATGCTTTCAAGAGCTTTAAGACCATCGTGACTAGTCAGTTGCTTTTGTAAGCTGTCAGTGGTCATGGAGACAAAAAAAAAAAAAAACATTCAGGATTTTTTTATTTAACCGTCACAATTTGCCATAAAACATTATCAGTTAGCTCCAGCATGCTGGCGGTATTCGGCTCAAACTCTTACAGAAAAAAAACTAACACGCCTTTTTATGATAAGCGTCACAGCCCGGGCCTCCAATGGCACCACGACGCCTTTTGATTTGGTCAACACTGGCATCAACATGCAGGGCTTGCTTAGCTGACAACCAAGCGCACCCGCAGAAGAATAAGGTCCATGGAATGATGACTAGTCGTTTCGGAGTGTCCGATGTCTAGGTGTCATCCGTTGCACTCTCGACGCATGAACGCGGAAGGGACTCCTCTGCACAAACGAATCTGCCCATAATCTCTTCGCGAATCCGTCTTGTCAACTCTGATATGAAGAGAGGAGACATAAGTCAACGACCCTTCCTATGCAGTCGTTATTCGATGTGAATCGAAAACTTAAACCTCATCCACAAGTCTTGAGAAACCCAAGCGTATTGGCCATGAGATCTGATCCGCGTTGTTGCACCAATACGTTACAGGGAGAGCTATGCTAAGCGATCACTTCGATTGCTAGGAACTGATGACCATGTTTGATCTTGAGCTATGCACTAAACATATCTACACTACTTAAACGTGAAGAACATCAAAAGTATTTGTTTCGATCAATATGCTTCCGCAAGAAACTCCTGCAAATACAATTTGTCCAACAATTACTGTTGGCAGTTGAAGATTGGAGCGAGCACTTTCCTCTACAAGTTACAATAGTATCTAGCAGTTAAGCTGACTAAACAAAATCTTATCGGAGGAGAATGGTTTTCTATTAACTTCTGAACTAGACTAGGGGCAAAAAGAGCATGTTCTCCTAGCATCATGCAAAATGAGAAAATGTTTTTTTTTTTTTTTTTTTCACATGGGATAGCAATGGTTGGCACAATTATTCCACAGTCAAAAACGGTTCGTGAAATCAAGTTTTCCCCATTGAGGTATATGTAGTTCTTGCTACGAGTTCTTCATCTTCACATGCAGTACAAAGCGGGCATTTGTTCCTGGTCACAGGTGTGCAGCCCGCGCAATATGCAAAAAAAAGGCTAGCTTGTCCTCGCTTCGCTGACCACACATGTTGCACGTGAACGGGTCGTGGTAACCATGATAACCCATATGCACCGTGTACATGACGCAGTGTTCGAACGCGATATCGCAGTAGACACAGCGGTAGGCGTCCTTAGCAGGAGGTGATCCATCGGCCGACGTCTCCGCCGGGGGAGACTCCTGTAGCCTTGCCGCCAAAATTGAGGGAGGTGAAGGCTTCTGCTGCGGCACCACTGGAGATGGAACTTCTGGGGGATCCTCTGCCCTTGGAGCTTCCACGTCACCTTCGTTTTCCTGAAGCCGCAGGCAGAGACGGTCAAGCCGAAAGGCCCTGCCCTTGCGTCGGCTCCTTGAGGGTTCGACGGGTCCACGGCTCAGATCCAACGGAAAACCCTTGCGGTCTTCTTTGCGCTCTTCTTTGACGTCTTCCTTAACATCTTTGCAGCGTTCCGTCTGGCCTTCTTGAAGGTCTTCTCTACGTACTTCTTTCAAATCCTCTCTGCGGTCCTCCATGCGATCCTCCCTGTGGTCTTCCCGGCGGCCTTCTCTGAGGTCTTCTCTGCAGTCTTCTCTGTGGTCTTCTCTGCGGTCTTCTCTGCAGTTCTCCCTGCGATCTTCGTCCCGGTTCTCTCTGCGGTCTTCCCCACGGTTCTCTCTGCGGTCTTCCCCACGGTTCTCTCTGCGGTCATCACGCAGAGGAGGATCTTGACTCGATGTGGACGACACGAACGGAAAGTCAACTGCACGTTCTGTGGGTGGCAGTGCTTCGGGAGGTGCTGGGAGGCTTCTGATGCCGTACAGACGACACAGGTCTTGCCCTTCCGCGTGACTGAGAACGTGGCGGCTCAGCTGTTGTTCGTCTGCCGTTGTGTAGTCGCACACGCTGCACTTCCAGGGCACCACCCCCGGTGACCCGAGCACAGCAGCCCTGAGTAGCTGCTGCTGGGCGCAGGCAACTGCGGGCAGGAGCCCCTGCAGGGGGCCCTGGAGTTGGTTCTGCAGTTGGTTTTGAAATTGGTTCTGGAATTGGTTCTGTAGATGATTCTGTAGCGGTGCCTGAAGTTGAATGTCTGGTCTGGGTCCCCTCCGCGGTCCGCGTCGGGTACCGTATACGTCAAGAACCGGGAAAAGATTGGGGCTTCCGTCGTTGTTGAGGACCCCCGCCGGCCGGTGCATATACTTCCGCAGATGAAGCTTGAGGCTGTGGCAGTACTTAGTGGCGTATGTGCAGTCCGCGCAGCGGTATTGGTACACGTTCGAGTGGGACTTGAGGTGGCTGTTTAGCATGCTCTTGTTTACACAGCTGTAGTTGCACTTGGGGCACTTGAACGGCTTGGAGCCGAAGTGGTTGCGCAGGTGGTACTCCAGGTGGTGCTTGTACTCGGTCACGAAAGGGCACTTCGGGCAGCTGAGCAGCTTCTCAGTCTTGATGTGCACCTTGCTGTGCTCCCAGAAGTCCGTCTTGCTCTGCGCCACGTGACCGCACTGGCGGCAACGAAATGTCCGCTCTTTGCCGTCGTCGATGGCGGAGGACCTCGCCGGCGACCAGGGCTCCTCCGAGTGGAAGTCTTTGACGTGCCGCTTGAGCCGGCCCTCCGTGCGGGACCGATAGTCGCACAGCGGACACTTGTGGTCCAGGTGGCTGGCGATATGGCTGCTGTAGTCTGCCTTGCTGCTGCCCTGGAACGGGCACAGGTGGCAGCGGTATGCGGATGACCTGTCCAAGGCCTCGAGGCTCGCTTGCTTGCCGTCACCCGGGAATCCGGGAGACTGCAGCTGTGGTGGTGGCGCGCGGTACGGCGGTTGCATTTGCATGGTCATGGGGGCGACGTCGGTGAAGTCTCGCGGTCCGTCCGGCTCCAGAGTGGCACCCAGGAGACCCGTCTTCTGAAGCGCGTTCTGCAGCTGTGCGAGCGGGTTGCCCGCGGTGGAAGATTCGTCGTCGCTGTCGTCGCACGACATGGACGCGTCCGAGCGGTCCCTGGCGCCGTCCTCGGCCATGGCGCGCCGCTGGTCTCGGGCCCAGGCCTCCTGCTCCTCCACTTCACAGGTCCGCATCGGTCCTGGAGAAAGACAACAGAATGTCCACGGTCAGGACAAACAGAGAAATACAAAATAATGGGCACTTTCAGCCTGACGAGGAATGCCAACGATCAGACAGACACTTATATCCTTTGTTTATGTGTTCTTTCTTTAGAGAGGAATATTCGCAACGGAAGTATTCCGGAGAATATGTATGTAAATTTGTATCTGTAGATGTGTGCGCATAAAAATGTTCAAGCTCTTTCAAAATAATGAACATGATGAAGGGAGTTTGTGTCCGGGTGGATACATCCTTTGTGGAATCCACTGCGCCTCGCATCGAAGTAAACAGAAAAAGATATGGCCTTGAAATGGCATCAAAGCAATGGCCAGAACGACGCGCCATCACTTTGCAAAACCGAACAAATCATTATTGGCGATAAAATGACTGAGACGTTGTTACCGTAGACATATCCAGATGTATGATGACATTCCAATTACCAGGAGACATCGAACGCGTGAAGCGCGCATTGCTAAGCAAGTCTCATTGGTTCAGAAGGAAGGAAAACAAACGACTGAGTGCATGTAGCAAATATAGGTGCGTAAAGGGCAGACATACTTGCAGCTCAATACCTCCTCAACGTAACACGGACACATCAGGGCACTTTATATTTTACCATTTTACAATATATAGGCATTCATTGCTGAACTCCGTGATCGAAATGACGAAATCAAAGTGTGACAAGCCGATGTTTCGTTCGAGCTCTGTAAACCCTCAAGGGTTCAAGGACCCGACGAGGCGTTGGGGACACGCTCTTCGATTTGAAAGCAGATGCAAGGCCCGCGAACCCATTATCCCCAACACGAGGGGATAATGGAAACTCGGAAAATTGACGCGACGGACGGTATCGGACCGGTTTGCTTTCGAGGATCAAGATTTGTCGCCGCCTGCTGTGTGTCTAACCCTGGTTGAAAAAAAAAAAAAAAAAAAAAAAACTGTTAAGAAAAGTATACTGTTTACAGCAAATAAAAAGTGCAGTCTCTGGTCCTGAATGTTGTGAGCGCATGCGCTTTAGTCGCCTGTCTCGACCGTGACAAAAAGCGCGAGCGGCGGGAGTATACGACGACTCGCTTTGTGTACAGCTTCGGACAACAACGCATACAAGAAAAAAGTCAACGACATCAAAGAAGCAACACAACAAACAAACAAGTCGCAGCAGTCGCAACCGATTGAGGAGACGGAGAGATGGGTAGTTTACGGGACGCCGGTGGCGGTAGACGCATGCGCGGTGGGCTTTTTCTGTGGCACAACACAACCAGACAGGGGTTGGGGAGCCCCCCCACTGGTCTGCGGAAACAGAGCGACCCAGCGAGCGCACGCGCTTTGCACGGGTTCGCCCTGATTTATTGGCCAATAAAACGGGTTTTTCGGCGGCGGCGCGCGTTCCGTATTCGCAGATGTCTTTGAAACGGACACACAATGCTCAACGCGGGGACACCGTGGAAGGAAAATAAAAAAAAAGTATATTGGGCTTCGGAGACAATGGAACAGTTTGGTGACCCCCGCCGACCAACCAGCCACGCGCGGTCTGGGTTCTAGCGCGAGTTGAATGTGCTCGGCTCATACGTGTTTTTGGCAGACCACGAAAGATTTTTCGTGACGGGGGGGGGGGGGGGGGGTCCGTTTTACACGTTCCAACAAGCGGTAACGGGAGCTGAATGTTATTAGGGAGTTCTAGTAGACCGTTTTCACAGCACGAGCCCCCACGCTTTGCTGGCTCGAGCTCGTGCTGACACATTGAAACGTGAATTGAGCACGCGTTCGCTGGGCCCGTGTTCAGAAATAGGCTGAATATGATCTACAAATCCGTAAATGACAATCGCACGTTTGTATTTTGAGCCTGATGGCTGTATTTTTTGTTATAAACGGCCCACTCTGGCGAGCGCTCGGAGAGCAGCCAGCGGAGAGCACGTCACATCCGGCGTAATCATGACGTAGTTTGTCTCGGGATGAGCAAAGCTGCCTCGAGGCTGACGTCGTCAGGATGCCCTGGCCGTTCCAGCCACCGAAGCGGTCGAAGCACGCCAGCGATCGGGCCACCGCAACTAACCGCAAAGCTGATTTTGGGTGACGGGTTAATCTTCTATAATCTTGTAGATGGAGAATAGTGACGTCTGGTACACACAAAAAAGAGTCCCGTTGAGTGGGGAGTTCCTTCCTCCCCTCTTGTGCTGGCCGTAGAGCTGTCGGGATGACGTCAGGTTCAAAGCATGTATAGTTCTAGGTGAGACAGTTATCGTCACTATCTGTCAAGGTTCCTAGACGGGCATTACAAACCGAGACATTGGTGTGTCCGATGTGATACCGCTCCTTTGAACACGTATATATAAAAAATAAGCGCCAACATTTTGTTGTAGTACCCCCTTAAAACAAGTCCGACTCCTCGCGGCACCCTACAGGTGCGTCTTAGATCAGCTTTATCTTATTTGATCGAGACGGTACATGTTTCAAAATCCAAAAGCTTTGTTTCTTCCTTCCACAACCAAATCGTGCGAGAACTACTTGGCGCAGCGCATGAATAAAGCGCAAAGTTTCCCTTTTTGTCCTTGGTGTGACAACGAATACGGGCAGTTTTCGTATAGCGGTACAGGATGTCATCCACGGACGATTGGAAGCGGGGCGAGTGGCCGCCACCATGTATCTGCTCGCGCGGGGGAGCCCGTGCAACTGCCAACTTGGCAAAACCATATTCACGCGCACGCTGGGCCTGCTTGGGGGCATGGGGCCCCAGTCAAGGCACCCCGCTTGCAGTCGTCTATTAGCGGCGAGATGTTTTGGTGGCGCACTCCTATGGTTCCCTTTAGAGTTCCTGTATAGGCTCCCTATGAGAGTCAGAGTTGCGCGTATACAGTTGAGCCTATACAGGAACTCTAGTTCCCTCTCGTGACGTTATTACGCTGTGAACAAGTTCGATGGTGTTTTATAATGAGCACGGTGGAAGGTTGAAATCATCGCGCTCCGAAACCAACACTGCCAAATACCATCAAAAAATGAAGCTCTTACGTTACTCTTATTTCTGTCGATGAAAAATCCTTTGCTGACGTCATAGTCAGTATTCGGCCAATCGTGGAAGGCCAACCACAGCGACGCTTTCGATCGCATACGTCGCCAATAGAGACTTTTCGCAGATTGCTCGCTAAACTTGTGTTGCTAGCAGGGGCTCGTGCCATCACGTTGAGCGCGGACGTAGCACGCGCTCGCATGCAGGGCCCGATAACCGCAGCTTACGAGCTACGAAAAGACCCTTATATTGGGGCACAGAAAAACTGGCGCCTGCATGTAACGATCTTAATTCTCAAGTCCCTTTGACTCCCCCTTCCCTTCCCTATTCTTTCCTGTGATGTCAAATGAAAAGCTTTCAACAACAACAAAGCAGACGACGCCGTAGTCTGCCCGCCGCGCCAATCGGAAGACGGCGCCACAAGCACAACCTGTGGCGCCGTCTGTTGAGATATGACGTTACGGCCGAAACGGCGCCTCGTCTATTTTGTTGACCCAATATTTCCTATGTCGCCAAAAACTAAACTTTTGGCTAATGTATATAAATTTCTTCATTAAAAACAATACGCCGTCGGGTGCTAGTCTCATTTTTCACAGAAAGGGAGCTACCAACATATTGAAATCCAGCACTAAAATACACCTCTGATGAAAATTTGAGGTACCTAGATGCAAACGCCGATTTTTTCCAGCCGAATTTATAGCGAGCCGCGGTATTGATAACACCCTATACACCTTTGTATGTACGGCTTCTGGGTGCCGCTTTCTTGCTTTTGGTCTGTGAAGATTATGTGCCACCATAGTGTAGGCAGTGTAGGTCGTTCGATAGTTGAGCTGGATGGATGGATGGCATTGGTTATACCCTTTGTATCGGGCGGTAGCTTGCGCCACCTAGCTTCGCTACGACGTGCCCACGTTTGTCAGACTGGTGCCCCAACAAAGCGTTTTCCACGCACGGTGGCCAGACTGGCTTTTGAAGCGTGACTGCCTGCAAACTTGGCGTAACTAAAAAAAAAAAAAAAGGCTCTAGCCACGCGAACGGAAGCGCAGGATAACTCAGACCGCGAAAAACAAGCGGCAATTAGCAGACGTCAAAGCATCGCACGGGGGAGGGGTGAAGATTGACGGGAACGAACATGCTCGACACGCCATCGGTAACACCGCGTCCTCCAAAACAAAGTAAACAATATATCCAAATAAAGTCAACGCCTCATGTCTTGCGAGTGAATATACTCTACACTCCCCAAGTCGACCTTTTGGCTCCTGGTATATTTTAGTATTTTACGTTGTGTTTGGGTGAGCTCGGAACAGTATGTCTTGTATCTTCCTTCCTTTCTTCATGGCGTGTTTCTAATTTTTTTTTTTCGGGAACATTGAATGTGACCGAGCTTTCAGGAAAAAATACATTATAAAAAAAAAAAAAAAAAAAAAACGTAGGGGGATTGACCAGGGTGACAGACGTATGGCACGCGCTGACTGGCTCGTATGCACGAACTAAAGAAGGATACCATAATAAATTATATAAAAACTTTATCCCTCCCCCGCCTCTTTTGCCGCGGTTTGCCTTTACAAGTAACTAAAAATGTATATATATATATAACAACCAAAATCCGGAGGGGCAACGCATTCGGCTTAAGTACATCCGGCACGCAGTGGTAACCTAGTGCTTCCGTTTTTCTTCTTGCTCAGCATCCGGTCTAGAAAAACGGAAGCCGAAACGCCTAACACAAATAAAACAAACTTAAAAACCAAAAATAGTACCAAGGTTAATTTCTGTTCTTTTCCCAAAAAACGAACGGTCTTTTATTTATTTCTTCTATATCCCAGAAACTTAGAAATGCAGGTGGTGCCCATCTTTAGAAGGTCTCGTCGTCACTTTTCCCTTCTACGTTACCCCCCCCCCCCCCCCCCCCACACACACACACACACCAAAAAAAAAAAGGGGGGGGGGAGAACGGGAGCAAGGGACGAACTGGATCGGGGCACTGGCCGCCGTCTCCCATACTCCGTTTTATTTTACGACAGACAACAGATTACGTTACGAACCGCCGGAGCCCCCTGAACGCCGCGTGACTCTCGTGTGACCTTCGGAAGGGGCTCAACGACGCGCGGGGCGCGCAGTCACGTGACGGGCTAGCAGCACCCGATTGGCTGGAATGGATCGTAGCCTCCGCTGTAGTCCGTCGCAGCAGGAAGTGGGTTATATCCCTTCCTAATGCGGCAAATCGGCAAAGAATGACAGAAAAGCGAGGCCACCCTCGCCCGGTCTTCTTCGCTCCGTGGGAAGTGTAATGAACACACACAACGATACATAAAAAAAGGGGGGGGGGGAAGAAAGGTAGCATGTTCCCGAGCGGAAAAGAGTGCGAGAGGGTTAGAACAGCACGTGGCGGCCACATGAAGTCTGGCGCGAGCCACGGAAGTCCGAGACCCGGGGACGGCACGCGCCGTCTCGGCTGCTGCTGCCGCTGCAACCCGAAGCCCCGAACTTCTGTCGTGCTTCCTCCTCCTTGGGCCCCACACCGAGGAAAGAGACGTAAGGGGAGCACTAGACACTGGTCAGGACAGGAAGCGGCGGCTCTGTGTGTGTCGGAAACGTGCTTCGAGCAAAAGCGTCGCGGTGTTGTTGTCGCCGCCTTCCGCGATGGGCCAAACATTCACTATCGCATCTCTAGTGAGATTAGTTCTGCTTTCATCGACAGAAATTAGAGTAACTGTGTGAGTTTTAGAATAACGTACGCAATTTTAGCGCACGCTAGCGCTAAAGTTCGCGCTTGTATTACCGCACGCGACGCGAGAGAGTTTTTGAATAGCGCTTCTCCGTCGCGACGCAAAAGCTGGCAAAAGCCCAAGCATCTCGCGCTTGCGACGCCACCAAGATACAGTCACAATTTTTATTTCACATACAAAATGCTGTAACTTTAGAAAAAAAAAATTTTTTTGGTCCAGGGTACCATTTTAGATTTGTTTAAACATGAGAATGCGACGCGAGCGGTTGACCGGTCGTGCCCGCTTGCGTCGCCTCGGCCAGAGAGGTCTCGTGTACTGACCTTCGCCGAGAAATGTTCGCGCCTCGCAAGCATCAAGTTGCCGGTGATTGTTGCCAAACCGAGTACAATGTCGTCCCGTATTGAAAATCGCTGTCACGAGGATGCCGCCGACGTCGCACTCACGGCGCCGCCAAAGCAGCCGCGGACATAATCCTGGAAGCCGCCATTTGTTTAACTCTGCTCGCCTTGGCTTTAGCCAGCTTCTCCTCACGAATCCTCCTTGGAGAAGCGCAAAGACTCTTTGCGTACGCACGCTATTTCCGAGAAATAGCACACGCTAAAATTGCGCACGGAAAGCGCAAAACCTGGTTTGCGTTCGGAGCATGCGCAGTGGCGACGACGCTATTCTTTGCGTACGCAAAGCTTTAGCGTGCGCTATTCTAAAACTCCCTAGCCAGCCCTCAATGGGCGTCTGGTGTCAGCTGTAGACGAGAAATTTAGCCGGTGCATGCACAGTACCGCCACGTAAAAACACCACGATTCCGAGGGCAGGTCGTGAGCGTCCGTGGTGTCCTGGTATGTCTCTCACAGCCCGTCAGGAGCGTATAAGTTTCACTATGTGGGGGCACCTTTCCCGACTTCCCGCTCGATCAGCAGTGATTAAGCGAGACATTTCTTTTTGCGAAGAGTGTTTTCCCGTCTAAAAATGCGACCAATCGCAGTGATTTTGCGCGTTGATTTTCGGAAAAATATGTTTTTCTCGTTGTCCGAACTTAGATTGTTTAAAGAGGACGATGATTCCGAAAAGACGGAACGACTGGCTACGGATCGGCATCTAGATTGCGTCACAGCGCTCCCAGCACCACGTTCGATTGGCTTCCGAAAGGGAACAACTGGTTTGGACCCCTGTTATAGGTATGAACGACGTATCTTGGAATTGTTTTAGTATATTATACATTAGTAGAACATATTGTGACCGACCCACGCCTATTGAGCATAGGCCAAAATTTTTATACCACACGCGGAGGAAGGGGGTAACGTTTGTAAAGAAATCATTATTACCGTCGCGCCACGTGCTTGAAATAATCATCGGTGGTAAGTAGGGCTGGGCGATTAATCGCTTAACCTACCGATTAGTCGATTGATGCTTTAATCGCGATTAAAAATTTTAACCGGTTCATCGGTAAAATTTTGACGAAGAAAAGTATAACTTCAACGCCTTCACCACGCAGACGTGGACAAGTACACCCACATGTATAGAGGGCAAACTTTAGGCCAAATTTTAGAAGAAAGAAAACTGTAGCATAGCGGCGATATTTGTAACTCCAGACAAGTGCAGAGGGTCACGTGTCCCGGCCACTTCAACGCCGTTCCCGTGCGCACTTGGCGCAGCAGAGACTATTGTGAACAATCACGGGAGGTCGCTCTTGCCGGAGAATATCAACGAACCTTCTTGCCTCATGCAGCCGAAATAATAATCTGTGAACGTAAGTGTCTTTGAACTGTTCTTAACTACACATCGAGATTAATTCAAAATCCAAGTTGTATATTTCTGGATTGCCTAGCGATTTCAACTCCGTAATTATCACTCGCAAATGTTCGTTTTGAAATGCACCTACGCTCGTGTTCGCTTCAACGACCGTAATAAACGAAGTCCGGCTCCTTGCAGAATGTTACTAATCTACTTGTTCATGTGTCGAAGAAAGATATATACGTAGGTGCATCTTAGATTAGCTTTATGGCATTTTATCGAGACGTACTCATTTCAAACGCCAAAAACATCGGTTCCTTCTTAGACAGCCAGATTTTGTAAGAACTCATTCGCGCAGCACACGAATTTTGCGTAAAACTTTATTTTCTTCTTAATAGTAAGCTAAAAAAGGTTAAAAAAAAAAGAGTTGGAGGTTAATTTTTAGAGTAGTCTTATCCCGTGAATCTGGATATCGCGTTCATTTTTGCCCGAAGATGTAACTAAACACGAGCAAACACGAAAAACCTCCGACCAGCCGTTACGTCATGAAAGTATCTTTCGGCCGCCAAGCGCGTGTCGCTCGTGTGGACAGCGCGTGCAATTGCAAGCTCGCCAGGTATTGGCGACGTGAGCGATCGAAAGCGTCGCTGTGGTCGACCTTCCACGATTGGCCGAATGCTGACTGCGACGTCAGCAAAGAATTTAGCATCGACGGAAATAAGAGGAATGTAAGAGCTTCCATTTTGACGGTGTTGGTAGTGTTGCTTGGAGAGCGCAATGATTTCAAGCTTCCACTATGCTAATTACAAACGCCATCGAACTTGTTCTTCGAAAGATAATGACGTCACAAGAGGGAACTGACACAAGACTGACACCAGTCGTGACGTCTTTTTTTGACCTTCTTGAAAATAGCGAGAGTGCGCTTGAATAGCTTTGTTAGACAAAGTATTTGGTTAGACGCTGAAGATGCGCGAGAGTGGACACTCCGAAAAATGACGTCACTCTCCAGGAAGGGTGCTTTGAAATGTATTTCCTGCAGCCTCCAACAAATCGAGAAAAAAAAAAAAATCTTTATATTCGTGATCCCGGAGGACAAATGAAGACGTTTTCCCACCAAGTATAGACCCACTGTGACAACGAGCATAGGACATTTTAGTTCAACATGCCCGAATGAAACGTAAAAGTAAGGGATTGTTACGCGTGTCCCAACTGTAATGCATTCTGAACCAACGAAACGAGTAACTGCAACCTGTTGCTGTTGTCGACGAATGTCAGCACACAACTGTGTTGAGTCCGCACTCATTCGCGATATGCTGCACGCCATATTTGAGAGCGTTGTTCAAAGCCATGCTCAGAACGCGCTCTCACTTATGGCCCTCCACAAAAGAGAATCTTGACGGCGTGAAACGCACTTCGCAGAAGCCTTTCTCGAGACTCGCCGCCAGCACGCGCTTTGCAGCAACTATGAATATAAGGATGAATGGACGGATTAATGTATGCGGTTGAACACCTTAATCGGGCGGCGGCCTGCACCACCTTGGCCGTGTTTCTAATTTCATCGTTTTTTTTTTCCATAATAATATTAATTACTTTAATTTGCATGAATATACACATAAAAAGAAGCTTTCAGACCAAATAAAAACAATGCCTGTAGTTATGCGAGAGCAGTCTTGTACAGGTTACTCAAGAAATAATAATAATAATACTTTATTTACTGAAAAGAAAAATTTACACAAGATAGCGTACAGGCCCACGAAAGCAGAAATGCTTGTGTATGGGTACACGCAGCCAACAAAACACTGCATACATCAATATACATTAGGAAGGACTGTGCACTATGCAAACGAGTACAACTTTTTATTCACAGGTAGTACCAACGAGCGTTTGACACCAT
This sequence comes from Ixodes persulcatus, assembly GCA_013358835.2. NCBI lineage: Eukaryota > Metazoa > Arthropoda > Arachnida > Ixodida > Ixodidae > Ixodes > Ixodes persulcatus. The sequence goes on along the minus strand of JABSTQ010001477.1, from coordinate 14,833 downwards.
TCTTCGACGTTTAGTTTCACCGCGCGAATGGAGTTTCAGGCAAGCGTTAAATAATGCAGGGATGTAATATTTCCTTTCTGTTTTACCGTAATTTGTTCGAACTTTCGGCAAGATAAATCTTTCTGTACGCGATTTCTTTTCTTACCCTCGTATTTGAAATAATTTTTATAATAATTACTTGTTATTTCTACATATTTATAAAATTGATCGAATGAGAGTATGCCTAGTGCCTTCATTTTTTCTTCCAGTTCTAAGCCATCATGGACTGAACCACATGAAACGTTATTCGCAATATACTTTATGACCCTATCAATTCCTTTTCTTTTGTACCCTGAACGATTCCCGTATATCGTAATTCCACACCGTAAGATTGACTCTCCTAGAGCTCTGAAAATAGACCGCCGTAATTTTACACAGCATGCGCTTTTTAGTTCGTATATATACGCGGATACTAAACGGAGCTTTCTAGTAATATGTTCTAACTGCTGTTTCCAAAGTACACGCTCACGAAAAAATATACCTAAATATTTAATTGAAGACTCATATGATAATAGCTTACATCTGCAGATGGACTGATCTTGCTCATGAAGGTGGAGATATATGTTTGTCTTAAGTTCAATGCGCTTATGAGGGTTACGGAAACATACTGGCTTAGTTTTATTGGTATTTAGAGAAATTTCGTTACCGACTACGATCACAATTATACTACAATGGTGCCCGTTCCCAGCGGTGGCGCCACCCATCTCCGTGTACCCGGGAGGCCTTCATCGGCCGCCATGTTTATCCCCCATAACTTTTAAATCGGATAACGGCAAGCTTTCAAACTTTGGCGTCCGGTCCAGACCACTAGTGCTTCCGATTTGAGCGAAAACTGAGCGTTTGGCAATGCGTAGTTGCTTTTTCTGGTTAAAAAAGAAAAAAAAATCGTATTTGGGTACACCTTGTACAGTTTTTTTTTGTTTTGTTTTGTTTTGTTTCCCAAATGATGGCACGCCGCCTCAACAAAGGCCAAAAACATTCGTGTATCTCTATTTTTTTTTTTATGAGACGGAGTTTCCAGAACTCCTGTTCGATGATTTATCGGCGACATCACGCTGCGTGCGGAAACGATCGTGGTAGTGGGACACAGCCGCGTACAAAATGCCTCTTTACGAGTGCGGTGTGAACAGCGCTGCAGAAAAAAAAAAAAAGATAAGCACGGCCATGTTTTGGACTGGCTTGGCCATATGGGAATAGGACCGCATACGCAGAAAAAAAAAAGTTGTCATTAGTGAACGTCGTTGAAACCCCTTCCTTCCCCATTCCCCGCATTTTTTCCCCCGGCCGGGTGGGAGTTTTTGCTAAGTCGTGTCAGCGTAAATCATCTTCGTTAAAAAAAAAAAAAATTAAAATATAAAGAGAAAAAAAAAAAATAAAACGCGACACTGCACCGAAGCTGCGCTCCCGGGAAGCTGTAAAAACGCGCTGGGAAGTTGGTGATAATAGCCGGCAGAAAAGGTTTGGTCAGAGAGTCGAAGGAGAAAACTGCTTCCTCTGAATTCAGCCTGTCTTCTTGTGGCCACAACGGTTTTCTCCGAATCTCTTTTTTTCTTCTCCGGTTTACCACAAACCAATTTTCTTTCTTTCTTTTCTAAAATACCGGTTTTTTTTTTTTTTTTTTGTAAAGTCTAGCGTTTAGGCAGTCTAGCATTTGAGGCAGAATGTGTATTCAGTCTAATAAATCGTCGTGCCTAATTTATTTGTTTCACTCTGAAGTACTGAGTCCGTGTTTCCGTAATGTTACCAAAGCCGCGGTATTTAAAAAAAAATGATTCAAAGGGAACGATTACCTGTGAATAGAAAACGTTTCCACAAACAGAAAGCGGTCTTCTGTACTTTGGCTGAGAGAAATAATTTTTTAAAGTTTGTAACTTGTAACAAATAGACTAAGTAAGGTGTACACCTAGTACACCTTACTTAGTCTATTTGTGATAACTACATGTCCGTTTTATGCAAGAAACCTCATTAAGGTGCAACTCCACTGTGCATGACGTTTTGGTGCTTTTTTGACGGTTTAAAACGTTCTTTATATGTATCCTACAATTATAAAGTTGATGTCAAATTAAAGAGCTCTTTTTCAACGATACTTTAATGTCTCGATATTATGATTATGTCTAGTGGTTAGGTAATTATTCAGCTTTAATTAGACCACAGTCTCTAATATATAAAAAAAAAATATTTCTCGAGTTATAACGTCCCATCGTCCACGATATTTTACGTGAGCGTTCGGTTGGATTTAATGAGTAAGCAATGAACTGTACAGTTAATGTATATCTTAAAACCATGAAAGGGATTCCGTCATTTGGGATTCCGCCAGGTAGGCGAAAACATTTGAATGTTTTTATCACTTGCTAAAATCATTTTCGCAATCAAACTATGCTTGTCGGAATGGTTCGACAATATTTTGTTTCAAAAACCACTTCGGTCGCTCTTAAGTGGCAATGATATTAAAACAAAACACAAAGCATTAAAACGTCTCAGTGTCTCTAGTCAACGCGCTAGCCCATAAATCCATATTAATCGGGTTTAAATATCGGACGAGGTGCCCGCAATCTAACGGAGGCCAATCTGAGATTTCGGTTGCACGTCAAAAGATCTCCAGTTAGTCAAAATAAACCCGCAATATTTACTTTGCTTTACCTATAGTTCGGAGCGCAGCCAACGCCACGGGCTGTGAAGCCACTGAAGCGCAGCGCCAAGAGCGCGAGATCAAGAAGTTCGTTCGATTTTTGTGCCTGTGCGGTCGGGCTAAACTAGAGCCACTAAATAAGCTACGCTTCATACACATCTTGGTGCTTAAAATGATGGTTGTCAGTTATCTGAAGCTTTATCTGGAATCACAGGAAACGCTTTTCCGTCCTCCACAAATGTTTAAACAGTTGGCGACAGAGCAAAGCAATATTACGTGAGCTTCCTATCACCGAAACTAATGCTGAGGAAGTCGCACTTTTGAATCATGACGATCGGCAGTTGCGTTTGATTTGTACTAACCACCAAGATGGCGTCGCCCACAACAATATCGGGGAAAAGAGTGCCGATACTCTAAGTACACTGTACTCTAAACGCAGCTCATTTGGTTTAGCTCACAGTCTAAACCAGGTGCGGTGGGGGATCGTTGGTCGAGTGTGTTGTGGCACCGCAGATAAGAGCACGTGGAGAAATTAGCGAGTGCGAGTTCAGTTCAAAGGAGCTCACGCTGCAGAACCTGTAGAGACTAAAGCCCCTCGATGTGTTTGCGTTGGTCTTTCAAATAACCTCAAAGGTGCCAGTGCACGAGGCCCGTGTCTCGAGCGGCCCTTGGAGGCAAATGGCGGCGCAGCACTAAAATGACTGGCCCTTGAAAGCGAATGGCGGCGGAGCCCCCGCTCGTGGCACGTGTCTGGCGCGTTTCCACAACAATTGTTGGCAGTATTTAAAAAAAAAAAAAAAAAATAAAACGCCTTTATTAAGGGGCTTTAGCAGGGACCCTGGGTTTTGTCGCCCATCTGCATCCTACCGTCGTGCGATCGTTTATCACATATACTGCGTGATACACATTGAAGACACCGAGCTAACAGTTGTACTGAAAAGAAGTGTTCTGCTGGGAAACTACTACAACAAAGTTCATTACGACGTTTCGAGCGGGGACCACTCTCTCTCTCTCTCTCTCTCTCTCTCTCTGTATATATATATATATATATATATATATATATATATATATATATATATATATATATATATATATATATATATATTCCATGCATTAAATGGAGATGCTGACGGAGCTTACGATGGGACATTTAAGTCTAAAGATCCGCTAAAACACCCTCCAGAACCGCCCGGAAGATGCGTTCGGGCGGCACGTCCGCGAACTAGGCATCGAAAAAACTCAATAAAAAAAGACAAATCGCACAACAACAATAAGAACATAAAGAAGCTCCAAAAGAAGCTATGTGTATCGGTAGCCGTTCCTCAAAATTCGTGGACGGTGGTCAGTAGTGGCAAGGGGTCGTTGGGGGCGACACGCCTTCTGTCCCTTCAAAGTACCCCCGCCCCCCCTCTCCCCGAGTTATTTATTAGGCACCTGGAGTCTTCCGAGCACCCGGTGTAGAGGACGGGTGGCGGCTGCCATCATTGTTTTGCCGACAGGAGTTTGCGACAAGGAAAAAAAAAAAGCATGAGGGCCGAATGACCAGTGTCCACCCCCCTCTTTTTGGACACGGGTACTGGACAGCCCGCCCCCTAAATACACCTCCCCCCCCCCCCCTCTTCCTCTTCCCGCCGCCTTTCCCATATAAAAAGACAAAAAAATGCTGCAGACAAGTACGTAAAAAAAAAAAATTCTTAGGAGGCATCTTCTATGCTTTTTCCTCCCCCCTCAAAAACCACTCACTGAGACGAACAACAAACAGGCTCAAGGAACAGCTGAACTGAACAAATTAAACAAACAAAAACATAAAAAAGACCGAGTTCAACTAGCAAACAAAACTAGCGAAGTTAAAAATCACGGCAACTTCAACAAAAATATGAAGAAAAAAAAATCACGGAGCCATAAGAATGTTTTGCGCGTGCGTGGAAGGGTCGGGATGAAAACGGTAAATAAAACATGAAAAAATAAAAATAAGACAAATTGTCCGGGAAGTTTTTCGAAGTTTCTCTGTAATCCTTCCTCGGACACCGGACTGACCATTTGGGTAAAAAGACCCCCCCCCCCCCTCTTCTTTCATCACAAACAAAAAAAAAAAAAAAGTAAAAAGCTATGGTCATTGGATTTTTACCCTCTTTTCGGTTCCTCAAACTTACACACAGTGTGTTTATTTTTCTTTTCTTTTTTTTTGTACGCTTGCCGCTGCATCGTTTGCTGCACAAGCGAAACAGGAAAGATGGGGCAGCTTTTATTTATTTTTTTTTTTGGGGGGGGGGGGGGAGGGAAGCAAAAAGGGAAACCATTAAAATACAAGCGAACAACAACAAAAAAAAAATCCCCACACAAAGGTCCGAGCGAGGGTCAAGCGTGCGGAGCCGGGGAGCGATCCGCGCGCACAGCGTTGAGAGCGGGCGGGTGCGCGGGCGGAGAGACAAATTTATGGGAATCCGCTGACCACAAGAGCATTCTCCGATTCGCGACGCCCATTCCCAAGCATCGTCGCCGTCGTTCTTCTGAGCGGGCTTCCGTCCCAGCCGGCGCGCAAACTGAGACACCGACAAAGACGTACGCGGTGCCCGCAGAAACCGGCTCGGAGCGACACGCTTCGCTCGACAAGAACACCGCTCTCACCGACAGGTCGAATGAAACATTGTTCGAAATTTTTCTGCGTGTTTGTGCGCGTGTGATAGCAGTTGGTCGCGGAAGAACCTGCTTTTGAGAAAGCATGTTCTGCGAAGATTATTGGCGGCGAGACACCGGACACCGGATTGCGCGCGCTTCAAAATGCATAAAACAACGATTGGGCGGAAAAATGGCTGAGATGTCACCACTCAAGCAAAAGCGCGCGTGTGTATGAAGGCACTCTAGGCGAGATGTTTTGGTGGCGCCCTTTTATGGTTCCCTCTCCTGACGTCATCCCCTTGCGAACAATTCGTTCGATGGTATTCGTAATGATCATGGTGGAAGCTTGAAATCATTGCGCTCTGAAACCGAAATTGCCAACACCGTCAAAATTGAAGTTTTTTACATTATTCTTATTTCCGTCGTCGAGGAATCCTTTGCTCACATCATAATCAGCGTTTGGCCCATTGTGGCAGGCCGACCACTGCGACGCTTTCGATCGCTCACGTCGCCAATTGGCGACGTGTGCGACCGAAAGCGTCGCTGTGGTCGGCCTTCCACGATTGGCCGAACGCTGACTATGACGTCGGAAAGGGGATTTATCATCGACGAAAATAAGAGGAATGAAAGAGCTTTAATTTTGACGGTGTTGGCAGTGTTCCTTTGAGAGCGCAATGATTTCAAGCTTCCACCAACACTATCGAACCTGTTGTTTGCAAGGTAATGACCTCACAAGGGGAACCATAGGAGGGCGCCACCAAAACATCTCGCCGCTAATAGGAGGTATTCGCTGGAAGCCATATTTGAGTGCACCGTTCGCTTGGCGTGCTCAGAACGAGCTGACACTCGTAGGTTCCCGAGACCGGGAACCTTGATGGTCTGGAATGCACGTTGCAAAAGCACCGTCAGCGCGACCTGAGAAGCTACGCACTATACGCCCTATACACGGCTTGCACGTGACGTCACCGTATGATGTTGGCGGTCGTTCCTGCGTACCAGCACACTCCGATTCGTCCATACTCGTTCTCACCTCCAGAACCGTAGTAAAAAAATGTGTAGCTCCTCCCGCCGCATTACTAATTACCCTCTTTATGTGGAGAATTAAGGTGTATATGTAGACCATTCTACGGTTCATGCAACCGCATATTTCGACTTTTTCCGCTTCAAGGGCCACGTAAGATTATGGAAATGGCCCCAAACCTTGTGAAACAGCGGAAAGTTTTAGAATGGGAGCCTCCACGCTTTGGATCCCCTGAGCTGTTGTGTGACGCTCAAAGCTGGTCGGGGAATCTAAAGTGTTGAGGCTACCTATCCTAAAACTCCCCGTTGTCTTCGGCATATAGTTTTGGTAATCTAATATTTTATTTCGGTATCCCGCACAAGGCTAAATCATGCATTCGACGCTTCAAAGACCAGAGACCTAGAAAACTGCCCAGTAACCTAAAACACAAACAAGGTAGCTATAGTCGCAAGTTTTAATATATTTAGTTCCGGCATAAATCAAAGTGCAGTCAAAAGCTGGAAGGTACACAAGCACCTAGACTAAACGCGCAAGGTCAAGGCCCATTCGCTTCGCTTGACTGGATTAGTCTGCGATGACAAACGTAAATAAAGGCAAAGTACGCCATAACATTACGTTTTCGGCGCCGGCTGCGCTCTGACTCGCATAGTAGAAAAAAGTGGAACGGCAAAGGGTAGAACTGCTGACTTGAGAGAGAATCCAAATGCGGGGAACAAATATGAACCGCGCGATCTCGCGCGTGAGAGGGGCTGCGTTCATCACACTGAGGATAGGAACCTCGGGAACTCGGTGCTTTTCTTTTCGGCGATTTCTTCGGAACAAGTTTTTACTTCACTCGTTTTTATATGAAAAGAAGATTTGTCGAATTAACGTATCGGTGACCGAGATCCCGATAGCGTCGTATCAAGACTCACTAAAACTTGGATCATTATGTTCACGTGCCTTCGGAATCAAATCTTCGGCTTTTTTTATCGGACCCTGCTGTAGTCTCATTGACTGTGGGAACGATGATCAGATTCCCGAAACTCGCCACGCCGGCGTTTCTTAAATTGTCGGTGGTCAAAGTTGCGAAAAAACTATACACATTTCATGGCGCGTTTATCAACTTGCGGATTTTGCGGGCGAATCCGCGCAGGCGGAAGGTGGATTTTTTGGGAGTCGGGTGGCGAAATCGACTCTTCGCTTGCGGGAGAATCTGGATCATGGATCCCGGACGTGATCCAGATTTTCCGCCGGCGACGGGTCGATTTCGCCACCCGACTCCCAAAAAATCCGCTTTCCGCCTGCGCGAATCCGCCCGCGAATCCGCAAGCGTATAAATGCGCCGTCGGGGTTCCACTAGGCAGCCCAATCCCAGTCAAGACTCCCTTGACGTTCCACGAGGCTACAATGCAGACTGTTAGGAAACTCATTACAAGGAATCAGATTGCTCGTAATCGATTACTCTTTGGAATATTTTTGTAATCCCCCGATTACGTTTATTAGGAAGTAATCGCGAGAGTGATCTCTGATTACATTGGAGGCATTATACTTGCTCGTAACCGTCGCTATTTTGTCCCTCCTCTTTCTAATGGCGCCCTCCCTTTGTTTGTACAAGTTTCCTTCCAATGACCGAGTCCTCGAACCAAATTTCTGACGAGAGGATGGTCTGCCAAGTTTGTTGAATTAAGAAATTAAGTAGTTCATAACTCGGTGATTCTAATCCAATAATAGACATTCAAAAAGACCCACTTTCAAACCGGCAGAAAACTCTGTTGTTTTGAAAATGGGAAGTAATCGGAGAGTAACAGTGTAATTTCAACTACCTATATTACTCAATATTAATCAAATATTCTAATTTAATACTTCTTAAGCGAGAATAGTGTTCATTGTGATCTATTACCTTTTTTGTGTAACATGTACCAGACTACGGTTAACAACAAATTCCGTTATTAAAAAAAAAAAAAAAAAAATTAAGAGCCGGAATTTAGTCGGCCCCAGTAGGTGTCTGGTGTCTCGGCTGTAGATTATAAATTTAGCCAGTGCGGTACGACCGCACTGTTGTGCGGAATCGCTACATATCATACGCGACATTGTTGTGTTTCGGTGATTGCACAAAAAGTCCAATTATTTACATTTTTTTTTTTGTTACGGCTAAAATTTACACGAGGAAAATACATTAAGATACTAAAAGTCTCCTCCTTCCTTACTGTAAATAGTTCAATCGCAGTACTACGACTAGGAGAGAAAAAGCGACTTTGATTGCCGCGTGTGCATCAGAGTCAACATGTGGATTGACTGTGATAAACGAAAGTTATCTAGGCATACACACCGAAAGAGCGAAAGAAGGACGCACTTTTACGACGTTTTAGATTCCTTCGTGTGAACTTAGGAGAAAAAAATTCCTAAAATTTGTTTGCAATGCTCAGCGGTAAAAAAAAAAAAATGACAACATAAACAATGTCAACCGACTCACCCGGTCTGAGGTCGCCGATCCACATCTGATCCCCAGGAAGTGCGCCCACTTTTCGAAGGACCGGTGCAATGGCACGAACCAGGATCCTAGTCGCGACTGCCGAACGTCCCTGACTCACGCGCGACGACTAGCACCACCCACACCAGCCCCTCTCTCAACTCAGCGACGTACGGGAAGGAGGGGGGAGGACTGACCATGAGTGACCAGATGACGGCCAAAAAGCCGACCTTGCCGTCTTCCGCGGAGCACTTCTGTGGACAAGACGACCTCCAACACAAGCAAAGCACGAACAAAATAAAAAAAAAAGATAAACCGTCTCACGTACGACCCCCTTTGACCGCCCAAAAAAAGGGGCCTGGCAATGGGAAAGGGTAGACATGCCCAGCCCTGCTCGAAAGAGAGAGGAGGACGGCGTCTTCGGCGGTCAGTGGCAATGTCCAGCACAATGCTTTCACTCTTCTTGGACTCAAGAACGACTTTCTCTGACCACTTTTTTTTTTTCTGTTTACTTAGTTTATTCTTAACCTGACAGTGCGGTGAAAGCCACGTGCTCGTTGGAAAAACTCTATCTTTCGTCACGTGGTCACGCTTTCACCCATACCCACGCGCAGGGTCAGGTGATGAAAGGAAGGCGGCTGATTGGTCCGGAGAGTACGCCGTTCCCACCACACTGTAAGCTTAAAGGTGGACGGAGCAAAGCTCTAACTCGAAACACTCTTTTTTTTTTTCACATCTTTTTTTTTTTTTTTTGGTTTCCAGCTTGAGGTGACTGTCGAGGTTTGTTAGCTGGACATGTCGGAGGGGAAAACTAATCGCTTCTTCGATTCCAGATCCATTTGTCCATGGAGGGGAATGGAAGCGAGTAATGCGGCTCGAGTTAACTCGTGAATGTTTCCACGCTGTTCTGGTAGAGGCTTGAGACCGGTAGACCGCAGGCGCCGCTGGACGATAGGAAGGGACACGTTTGGTAGGCACGTGGGTGCGTTAATCACTCAAAGGTTGGTGGAGAAACGGGAAGGAAGGGCTCGTAAACGTGTTCTCCACGTCCGAAAAAAAGAGATTATTTTTTATTTTATTTTTTTTTACTTTGCTAACTGTAGTGAACCTCGAAGACTGATTTGCAAAGATGTCGATATCCCATGATTGCACATTTATCACCCACGCAAAACAATTTTTTTTTTCGGTCTGAACTTATTTCTGAGACAAAGCACGCATTATTTTTGTTCCTATTTTTACTGCCGCGCCCGCTGTATATGAAACGTCGAAGAATTGACAAATATCTCGATATCCCCTTAGGACGCGTCGCCGTCGCAGGAATGTTTCAGTGCGGTCCGGACGTATCCCGAGACAAGTACGCTTCTAAAACACTCGCAGATTATGTGAACACTGCACACCGGAAATAATTTAATTGCTTCCCCGTATCCGAACTCGCCCTAAAAAGGATGTCTTCTGCTTCTTGAGCAATTGCGACTTGTGCCACCCTCAGAGTCATGTTGCAGATATGCTTTTATGCTACCTTCCATCTTGTTATACTTATTTCATGCGCATTTCTTTTTATGGGACTGTATGCGAGCGCGAGTGATCAATTGCCAACTCATTTTTGTGCTAGCCGGGTGACTTTCATAATTTCCCTCCCTTTCCCATCTCTTTCATCCCCCTTTTGTCCGCGTTCATTCTTACGCGTGACTCGAGCGTGACGTCATCACAGCATACCGGTGGTCATTCCTACATGTTTTTGCCGGGGAATACAAATTCGGTGCGCGAACTGTGTGTACTGAATTGCCTAAGCCCGTGAAACGTTTCCACAATAAGTGAGAAAAAAAAACAAAACATCACGCCATGCATACACCTGCACAATAACGAGAACTTGTCTCACCGATGTTAGGTCGGCGCTTTAGAGAAGCGGAATTGAATTCCGCCAGGCTCGTTTCTATCGAGAGAGGGTCACGGTAATGCGACAAAGAAACATTTTTGATTACCGACAAAACAAAACTCGTTTTTTTTTTGTTTTTTTTTTTTGCGGTTAGCCAAATAGCATTTCCAATACCATACGTTCGCGTTGTGTGTGTGTTGGATGATGGATGGATGCTAACGGCTATCTCTTTCGTAACGGGAAAGACAAACGTTGTCACACTGCAATTACATAATAAAAAAAGGTCTACAGACACTGACTGAGGCATGCTTTTTTTCCTCGTATGACGGTCAAATTATGCACATGAAGGAAACATGCTTAGAACATGATTAAAGTGTGTCCGCAGATAATTTTCTCATCATGTTTCTTAGAGACGCACCGTGTACTTTTGTACGATGTATACGAGCAGTCCGGGGGCGTGCTGAGTTCGAATCTGCCGTATATGTTTACACGCTAGAAACAGCGACCGGCTTGTCGAGTCGTCGACCTTCGTCACCAACAACCGAGAGGGGCTTGGCTCGCAATCTCTTCCTCCAAGTACCACCACTAAAGCCGGACCAATAACTAGAACGAAAAGAAAGAAACAAAAGGAACCCCTCGGAGACTGTACAGGCGACCGAAAACAGGAAAAGAGGCGTCAACGGTCGAGTCCTCGAAAAAAGAAAGGAACCGTCCTCCAATCTGACCGCCAACAGACCGCGGCCACGGAAAGACAAACCGCTTTATCTCGTCGTTCCCACAAGGGCCTCAAAAACAAGCCGGCGACGGACTTGGGACTTTGTGGGACATCGACGCGTCCGAGGACCTTCCAAAAATCACGGCCGAAAACGCGAAATATTCCACGAAAAAAAAAAAAAAAAGAAAACGAAAGAAAGAAACCGAGCGGGCAAAAACAAGGACCCGAGAGGGCATACATGCGATAGCGATTCTGGCACTCTGAGTGTACGAAAGTCCAGAGAGGGAGAAGGGTCGGTCGTGGGGGGACGCTGAAGGACCCCGAACCCCCTCTGAGCCTCGGATTTGTCGTGGTAAGTTCAGGGCTGACTGTAAAAACCACTATTCTTCTTTCTTTTTCTTTTTTCTACAAGGAGGATTTGGTTAGAGAAGGTGCCGCAGTTTGAAACCCAAGACGGGGGAGAGAAAAAGAAAACAAGCAACACAGCGTCTTGCAGTTGAACTGTGTAGCTTAGCTTAAATACGTTCTTCTTTTTTTTTTTTCACAAGTAACTTCTACTCAAAACGAGTTCAGTCAACCGACCATGTGTTTGGTTTGGCACACGAAAGTAAAGTCTTGAAAAGGGGTCATATCAGGGCTTCGGCACGCTTTCCACCATCTGTCTCCCAAGGCTAACCAGCCAACAATGACGTGTCCTTGCGCTGACGCAAGGGCGCGCTTCGTCTCTTTCCGCCTAAGTAGCTTTCTTTCTTTCTCACGAAAAGCTCAGGTGTTTTCTTTCTGCACTATTATGCACCCAAATAATCACCCCCCCCCCCCCCCTTACAGGACAATGACACGCTGCAACCTTGACAGGCAACCATTCGATTATTTTCGTATTATATCTAAATCATCACTCACTGGTGTATTTGACGAAAGGCTATGAGCTTACTTATTGTTGTCCCGCTCCCCTCATCTTGCACGCTTCAGCGTAGTGTCATAAAGGATGTTTCAGAATGACCTCAATACCTCGTTTCAGTTGAAGTCCAGACGCAGCCGACACCACGAGCTAATCGGACCAATGAAGCAGCGTCAAAAGTGCAAGTCACTGGGATTTTTTTGTTTATGGTTTGTTCATTCATGATAGGAGACGTACATGACGAGCACCAGGTGCTTTTGGCGCTGTCTGGTTGACACCATCAGCTCGTAGCGTCGCCTGCGTCTGGACGAAACGAAGTATGGTGTCATGGGCGGCGCTCTTTCAAAGAATGACCTCAAGAAAACGCGGAACTTTCAAGTCGAGCATCCGTCAACATTAAAAGAAACAACACACATACACACACGAGACGGCGGAACATCGTTGCAGAGTCACCATCTCGGCTCTTTCTGCTCTGGTTTTTTTTTTCTAAGGATTACGTGCGTCGTTGTGTCAAAGCGGCTTGACTACACACTCCCTTTTCCCTTACGGTCGACCGCAGAGAACGCCACGAACCAGCGACGTCCTCAATCCCGTGCTGTGTGCGAGTGTCGCGCGTGACCATCTAGATGAGCGCGGCGACGCGCGGAGCGCCTTATTACGTGATACGTTCACGGCACCTGATTGGCTGGGACGGCCTGTAGCATCCCCTCCTTACCACCGTAAAGTAAAACGGTGTATAGCACGGTTCGCCTGAGGAGATTATTGGATACGAAGGAAAAGGCTGCAGACCGATATGACAGCGTTTGTTGTCCCTCTCTTTGTTGTATTAAATAAGATGCAGTTTTTTTTTTGTTTTTTACTAAGAAAAAACGGTAATCTTGTGTTGTTGTTGTTGTTTTCCCCCTTCGAAAGTTGAATCGAAGTTGGCAGTTTACACAATAGAGAGGTTTAGTAGATCGCTCCGATACCTCCGATACTCCCGATAACGCCGTCTTTTCGAACGCATCATACGAAAAGGCGCCGGCAGAGTATCGGGTTTCGTTATCAGAGTCATCGATCTGCACGGTCTACAAAGACTCTCTAATGTCCTCTGTCCTATTATAATGCAATTAAATGCAAAGGCGCAAGCGAGCTGGACAAGAACGATGAAAATAAACCCTGGAGGAAGGGAAACAAGAGGGACAAAGGACAAACATAAACCTCCAAACACAGCTAGGTGACTGGTGCGCCGCTGAAAAAATCCGCCTGGTCCGGGTATCGAACCCAGGACCTCTCCATTACAGGTGGAGCGCTCTACCAACTGAGCTAACCAGGGGTTAGACGTCAGTAGAGCAAACGGGTTTTATCAGCCGCCACCAGTCTAACACCAACAAGGGTGAAGCTTGCAATTTAAGATTATTATTATAATGCAATTAAATGCAAAGGCGCAAGCGAGCTGGACAAGAATGATGAAAATAAACCCTGGAGGAAGGGAAACAAGAGGGACAAAGGACAAACCTTTCCCTTCCTCCAGGGTTTATTTTCATCATGCTTGTCCAGCTCGCTTGCGCCTTTGCATTTAATTGCATTATAATAATAACCTTAAATTGCAAGCTTCACCCTTGTTGGTGTTAGACTGGTGGCGGCTGATAAAACCCGTTTGCTCTACTGACGTCTAACCCCTGGTTAGCTCAGTTGGTAAAGCGCTCCACCTGTAATGGAGAGGTCCTGGGTTCGATACCCGGACCAGGCGGATTTTTTCAGCGGCGCACCAGTCACCTAGCTGTGTTTGGAGGTTTATGTTTGTCCTTTGTCCCTCTTGTTTCCCTTCCTCCAGGGTTTATTTTCATCATCCTCTGTCCTATTTGCAACTTTCAGCGATGGTGATACAGCGGTGCGAGAATCGCGCTACCTATACCATAGCTCCTGGATGATCGTCTGCAGATATGAAGGTGATTGCACACACCTTCCTGACGTGGAAGTATGCAGGTAAGGCTCTCGTGTCGCTCGCATTTCGCGAAATTAGGATTACTTACCCGTCGCGGACCCAACCTCGTACTGCTGTTCTAGGACGATCGTTCATACGACAGCCATATTGATAGGAACTATCGCGTGTTTTCGAACCTATATACTTCCACGGCTTCGTCTTTAGACCGCAAGTCGCTGCGAATATCTGATTCGATCGAGAAGACTGTCGAGCGAACCTGTCACTCCACAACTTTCTGTTCTAGCCGCTACGTGCCGTCGATTTCGGAGAGTCGAGACCATTCCACCAATCGCCTCCTGCGTGCTGCCATCTTTGTCAACTCTGCTGTGCAACGGGTTCTGAGCATGCGCAAAGTCCCTCCTCTGCGGAAGAGCAGACGCCGTGCATGCGTTCGCAGCCTCATAACTCCTTTTTTTTTTTCTTTGGCCGCGATAAGTTCTGAAAAGGTGTATACGGGTTCGCAAATGGACGCCGCCATCTTGCTGCTGGCGCGTAGGTAGATCGCCCGATACTCGAGCTTTGCCGAGGCATGCCCACGGTTGCCAGACTATCACCAAAAACAAAGCATTTTTCATCCACGGTGGCCATAATATAGCTTTTGGGGCGTGGCCGATTGCA
>JABSTQ010001476.1:0-32369 GCA_013358835.2 Ixodes persulcatus | reverse complement strand
GGAAAACAGCCCTAAACAAGCATCAAAGAAATAAAGATGGGAGTCATAGCATTAGCTTCCCAACGTGGCGAGACTAGCACAGGATTTCTGTTACTCGCCGTTAATAAGACAGGACTCGGCTTTTTCCGGTCTGATCTTGAAAACGAAATTTGGTCCGGTTAATGTTGTGGCAGAAGGACCGTGCTTTCCCGTTCGTGGGGTCATTTTCTCGGTTCAAAATATGATGCAGAGTCCTTCCCAGAAAAATGCATAGGTGCCCGCTAGGACTTTTCGAAATGATTAAATTAACCGAGGTCGCGCTATACTGTGTTGCAACTCTAGAATAGCAGAAGCCCCTCCCACAAAGCCCTTCACTCTTTTTAATACGCAAACACTACAGAGGAGGAGAGCCGAGAGGACACCGCGAATCATGACGAGCAACGGGAATTGTGGGAGAGGCTTCTGCTTACTATAGTTGCAACTGACTATAACAAAAGTTTACAGTCTCATGAAAACAAAAAGACCAAGCTTGCAGAGAAATTCGCGCGACTCAAGTGTAGCAGGGACAGAATAGAAAAAACTGCAGCTGCAATATTTACCCTTTAAATTTGCCTCGACAGCCCAGCAGAGACGACATGCTGGTTGTCAGCGCCTGGATGGCCACCCCCTTGTACTGGGAGCACATGTAGTCTGAAACAAACAACAAACAAAAAATTAAATGCATGGACAATCCGCACATGCTGTTATTTTGCTTCATTGGCTGCTTCAGAGAAAGCAAGCATGCACACCGTTGACCCACCATGTCAATTGCTGCCGAAACTTCCTGCCGCCAGGATTAAGATATTGCTTGCGCTATAGACCTTTTCCGCTTACTCTCGCCCCCGACCGTCAAGTAGGCATATCCGGTATGGGCGACGAAAAAATATCAAAACGTTTCAACCTGCAAATAGTAAAAAAATAGAGAGGCAAAACGAGAATGTGTGACGGTTACGTTTATGTCCTAAATGCCTTCTATTGGCGTGGCGACGGCAAAACAATGTTTTCGCCCATACTGGAAGTGACGACAATTCAAGACGGCGGCGCCCTTGCGAAAAAGTTCTATAAAATCACAATTACACACTACCCAGCTGGCACACTGAAAGTTCAAACATTGAAGAAATTAGCTCATAAAACTTCAATGGAAGAGCTACACCTTGTGGACGCTACACAAATGTATGTTCAGTCTAAAGCAGGGGTGGCCAAGCTGCGGCTCGCGAGCCGCATGCGGCTCTCCGCGTGTTGAAGTGCGGCTCGCGGCTCCCTCCCCTACCCCCCTCCACACACACACACACACACACTCCCTCGCCTCCCTCCGGGTCACACGAGCACTTCCCCAAAAAGAGAAATGGAACGCGTTTTAAATCAAAAGACAGGTTACAGTTTGGTAGACTTGTGCTACTGCTACCTTACGCACAGTTGGACTGCTTTTGACTTGGTTAGATTGAAAGTAGTTCGAGTTTTGCTTATTGCTCTAAACAAAAGTTTGCGCCCCCCCCCCTGCGGCTCTTGGAAGTTTCGTGGTTTTGTTTGCGGCTCTTAGGCAGGGGGAGCCTGGCCACCCCTGGTCTAAACCTTGGTGCACTGCAAGGCTGCTTTACCTCAGCCAGTTCGGAACATCTGGAGTTTCATTCTTTTCAAGATATTAGGCCTGAAAATTAAAGTGACAAATTAACTTGGTTAAATTTTTTATTCGACACCCAGCCCAAATATTTAGGAAGTATATTGTTGGGGTAATTTCTAACTTACCATAATTATTTTCGGCATCCTGAAGGCGTCGATTCAGGGTCCAGTTTTCATATTGGCAGCTGCAGCCACACTGAAATGTTTGCAAAGTTTCAGGGAGGGTAATTAAAAGTCGGCCGTTTCTCTCGAACACCGCTGTCACAAATTTCGTTTTTTTTTTGTCATTTTGTTCTATTTAAGGGTGGTTCAGGGGGCGGGAGGAAGGGAGGAGGGGGGGGGGGGGTTCAATTACAATCCTCGCGCATGTTTACCTGAGCGCCAAAGGCATGAGCTCGGATGCGACTAATGCCGGCCGAGCTTCAAACCAATGGGAAGAGGAAGACGAGAAGAAGGAAGTGGGACTTGGAGTGTTTCAAGTTGACCAACCACGAACCCGTGACAACCGTATAGGTCATTCAACACACGTCCCATACCGCTCAAACACTGTGTCGAACTGCATTTTGAAGTCAGTCGCACTTCCAACGGTGTATGAACAGGGACATTCATTTCGTGGCATGCCTTGAAATGAATCGAAGTGACGCAAGCTGGGAACACACTGCTGCTGCTTCATTTGGGAATAACTACGGCCCTCGGCTAGATCACATCACAGTTGCAAAATGAAAGAGAAAAAAAAGAGGCGAAAAGTAACAATTGCTTTATAAAAAATTCTAACAGAGAAATGTAAACCCAGTTCAATTCTAGAAAGTCAAGGGACCGAAGTTTGTTCTAACAGTACCATCCAGTCCACTTCCATAATTTCAAAACAAAAGATGGCTATCCTCTTGAACCATTTTGACTGCAAAGGAATATTGGCTCTGCATGAACCGAATTCCAAGGAAGTCTAACTTCTGAAATGTAATGAAGTATGATCAATGTAATCAATTTAGAGTTGGACGACATCAGTCCACTGCTAGACCAATAAGACATTTTCTAAAGCAAGGGACTGAAAGTAGCGTTAGGAATTCAATAAGTGCTCTGTTGACAAGCTACACTTTCTCGGACCATACACAGAATGAGTGGCAACTTTTCATTATGCTACGCACAGATCCAAACATAAGGACAGATAAAGCAAACCCAACTAGTTAAAAAAGGAATTAAAAAAAATAGATCTTAACGAGCAAACGTGTGCCGAGAAAATAGGGAGTTTTTGAATACCGGACGCTAGTTTACCGCGCGTTACGGACGGCAAAATAGCGAGAATTGCGGCGAAAAGTTTTAGAATAGCGTTTCTCAGCCGGGGACCCCCCAAAACGCAAGCATCTTGCGCTTAAACCGCCACCAAGATGTCGCGACAGCTTTTATTTTGAAGTTAGAACGTTATATCATGAAAATTAAACAAGTTTTTCGTCTAGAGTAACATTGTTATAGTTCTTTTATACTCAATGCCGCATGTTTTGTTTTTGTCACTGCCAAGCTGCTCTGTTGTAGTTACGAAGCCCAGACGATCCACAACCCAGGCGTGCATGTCTGCCGCGATCGTAAGTACACGCGCTTCGATAGCTTTGAGTTGTGAATCCAGCGATCCGTGGCGTTTTCCAAACGCTTCGACCATATGACCGCGGTCGCCGAGTGCGACTCACGCAGTTCCCGAGCGGGCGACGGCGTCGAAGACGCGATGAACGGAGATGTCGTGGGCGCCGCCTTTTGCGGTACCCACGCTATTTTTGAGAAATAACGCGCCCCAAAGCTCGAGTCCGAATGCTTGTTTTGGGTCTGCGCATGCACAGCAGCGATGATGCTATTCTAAAACTCCCTGATGTTCACTTCTAGTTCAACGCGTCGACTTACAATGCGAACAAAGAAGCATGCTTACCAACTGCGTTGAGTTGCTCGTTCTGTCGCGTCGTCGGTCTTCCGCGCTCGTCTTGAACATAATCATCACAAGACGAAACTTCACAGATAGATAAACTTGATTAAATTAGCACATTTCCATGTCTAAAGGCATTTCCATCCCGCGACACACATGTAATACCGCACGCACGACAAACGCAACCATGCCGCAAAAAGAAAAAAACAAGGAACTAGTGTCGCTACCGATGGGGCGTCGAAGACGCGATTCTTACAATTCGAAACCGAAACAAGTAAGAGTTACAATGCGGAAACCTAAACTGACCCAATCGCGATAAAGGGGCGCCGTAAATATGTCTTTAGAAACTTAGGAATAAAATGAAATGTGGAAATCACAACTAGCACCGACGCACTATTTGTTTCGCGCGAATGCAGTAGGGAGTAGATTTCTTTTTTCTTTTTTTTGGGGGAGATTACTTTTAGTTTACACTCAGCTTACAGTATTTTATTAGTAAATTATTTTACCGCACCATGCTCTTAAGTTTTATTTAGAGTATGGTCCTAAAATTCCTTCAGAAAAGCAAGCCTTGCAATAGGGTATTTTCCTCTAAATTGTGACTGTATCTGAGTGTTTGATTCTAGCATTAATTTCGAACTACAAAACTCTTTGAATATTCATAACCCCATTGATGTACAACGATGGTGTGTTATGTAACCTGGGTTAAAATCATTTTCGCCATCCGAAAATGTTGAAAAATAAGCGGAACGCTGTCGCATAATTAACTTGACTAATGTACTTTTATACATGCTGGAATTCTAGTGTGGACACATTCTTTGGACGTGGAACAGATATTTGCATCATACAACCCAGGCTACATAACACATGCATCCAATGGGCCGGTGTATTTCTGACAGGGACTATTTTTACCTCAGCTGGATGTCTGACAAATATATCAGGTTCGTCCAAAAACAGCTTTCCAAAAGCACAGAAACATGTTCCCATTGATCCGATTCTCAATTGTTGCGTCCAATATGCATTTAAATCGTTCTGACAGACATACGTCTAATTGGTTCCTATTGCTCAAATATACATGCTCAATTGGCCTAGACATTCCTGTTTGGCCAACAAAACATTTCGTTTGACTGATAAAAATTCCTAATGGTCCGATAAAGTCCCTATGGGACCCGGGTATGCATATTGGCATCAGTGGCGTCACAAAGAGGCGGGGGGGGGGGGAGGGGGGGGCGGACCGCCCCGGGTGCAGCGCTCAGGGGGGTGTCGCGTCGGGCCACGAGAAGGGGGGGGGGGAGTCGCGGCGGGCCACACGAGAGAGGGGGGGGGGATGTTGGGGGGGGTGTCGCGGCGGGCTCGCCCCGGGTGCTGCTGACCCTCGTGACTCCAATGATTGGCATTCCTATTCCTCTTTTACTTTCATGTGCATTGAATTAAAACAAAATGACTGCTCAGAGTTAATTAATCAGCCTTGTTTCAGTCTAGACATCGTCCAATTTGCCTTTTAACCAAATTTGGCAAGGAATGGTTTGTTCGAACTGCTTATTGTGTGTCTGGAATTCCTTCAATTGTACCTTTAACCGGAATTGAGAAATCACGGTTTGTGCAAACCAGAGTTTGTGTTTTCGGATTGTGTGAACCGGAATTGGTGTGTCTGGAATTCCTCCAATTTGACTTTGAAGCGGATTCGAAAATTCACGGTTTGTGCAAACCGGAAGCCGCCTCTCTGGTTTGACTCCGGTTTGATTTTAGTCCGGATTTCCCTTTCCGGACTGATTTCAAAGCGTCATTTTTGCTAGGGCGCATTATATCGCCGAATACAGTCTCATTTTAGTCGTCTGCTGTGATACCCAAGTCATGGTTCGTGGGTCTTTATCACTCCCGGCACCTACTTTTTATAGGAAAACGCTGCAGGTTAGAAAATTAAAGCAATACTAAATTTCTGTAATACCGGTGACAAAGCATGACCCAAGTTATGTTCTCTGCTGTTGCAACGAGTCTGGAAAACCAGTAATATTGTTTGCTTGAAACATCCATTGAAATACTTGTGCAACAATTAAAACTAATCATTACTCCACAAAAACTGAAATAAATTACACTGCAATCAAGCAATAGCTT
This sequence comes from Ixodes persulcatus, assembly GCA_013358835.2. NCBI lineage: Eukaryota > Metazoa > Arthropoda > Arachnida > Ixodida > Ixodidae > Ixodes > Ixodes persulcatus. Next base: position 26,710 of record JABSTQ010001476.1, on the reverse strand, counting down.
GATCGCAATGTTCACCACCAGTGTACTGCATTTCAACACTTCATTGTCAACACGATTCATCAAACTTATTAAAAAAATAATTAATACATTTTAATTAATTAGCCTAATAATCTACATTTCCTTTGCTCAGGGTGTTGAATTAAGAGATGGGGGCTATTCCAAGAGACAATTCAAATAATGTATTAAGTACGAGTAATATTTGCTCCGCCTCTCCGTGTTTTTGCAGCAAATGATGGGTCACCGGCAAAGTCGGATTCAAAAATTGGACTGTCATATATACAACTAGTGCGAACATAGCATATGTAAAGAGGGGTGGGGGTCCGGTGTCGCTGCGTTATTGCTGTTGTGTGGGGTAGTGTTCTGCTTGTGTTCTGTGTGTTCAGAGATGTATGTATATCTACCATGTAGCGTTCACAAGTCGGGGAAACTTGAAGTAAAATATTTTTTTAGAGTTTGCTGGCTAAAGAGAACCATAGGGTAAGCCATAGAGAAGTCTTTAGTGAACCATTAGAAAAGCTAAAGAGCGCTATGGCTGGACAGCGATAGGCCCATAGACAAAGCTAAAGAGGCCCATAAAGGCGACCATAAAAAATGCTAAAGACAGCCATAGAAAATTTTTTAGCTAATAGGGCCAGATAGCTAAAGCCGACCATACAAAGAATTTTCTATAGCCGACCATAGGACATTTTTGTATGGGGTGAGCCCGCCCAACCGGGAACACGAGACGCCCGCATGGTCACCTATCGAGAAATTACGAATCACTATCGGCTGGGACGGGCCCGGTACCCACCGGCTCATCCTGAATTAACTAAGCTGCAGGCGGTGGACTGGCGCCTCCTACAAACCAACAAGTGTCCGAACGCGATGTCCTGTAGCCAGTTCTACCCGGGACAATATGAAAATACGTGCAAAATTGGTAAGAAGAAGGCAGATCTGCAACATATCTCATAAGCATGCTCCTGGGGCAGCACCGACCATCGATGGCCGCAGAATCCAAGATCGCGAGCATTAGGAGGCCCTACTGCTCAGCTCAGACCCTCAAGATCAGGTCTGGGCCACCCGGCTAGCCGAAGAGGCCGCCGAGGTCTAGGGGATCTCGGCCGTCTCCTAGGACGGCGGTGGATGAGGCGGCTGCACCCGTCACCCCACTGACAGTGCTGGGACAATAAAGTTTTATTCTTCTTCTATGAAAATATCTCGCTCCATAAAAATCCAATGGCCTTGGCACAAATAGGCTTTGCGTGGTTGGAATGACTGAATGCGCAGCAGCCTCAGGGCTTTTCCCTTTGAATGGACCGATCTCACCAGTCAGCTTCGTAAGCCGCCGCTGCCGCAATGCATCAAAGGAACTTTAGTCTCTCTGCATGTGGGAGAACCCCGCTGGAGCTTTGCACCTGATGACACGACACCAGCCGTCTCGTGCACTGCCGCCTGCCTCCTGTAAACTACAGTTATGAATGTGTCATGCATGCATGGAATGCTTGGTGACATCCGTCTATTGGGACGACGATTGATGGCAACAATAGATGACTGTTGCCATCTATGGTCGCGGACACACAGAGCACTAGTCGAGACAGCTGTCTCTACTGTCTCGGCAAGCCCGGCATCTCGGTTGCCCACGACAGCCCTCTGCCTTGGTGCGGCATGGCTGCTCTACAGCGTTGATGGTGTGATCCTCAGTCAGCGACAGGGCTATCTGGCGAGACGATAATCATCTGATTCCGCAGGTAGGAAAAGTACCCTTTTTGTCCAATCGTGTCTTAAAATTCCTGTCGCTGACTTTTTTCCAAAAGTGTTACCTGAGATGGCTAAACAAAAAGACGATGATGATTTCTGCTTCCATTGTAAGTGGCAAATCGACAATGATGACGGTGTTTTAGAGTGTAGCGAATGCCGCTTTCGCTACCATATTGGTACCTGTGCAGGCGTGACCGAAAAGTCCCTCCGGGGAAAAAAGCCAGGGTTTAAAGATACTTGGAAATGCCAAACATGTCTGGGTGCTAGGGCGAGAACTCGCAGCACTCAGGAAGAGGGACAGTCAAACGATGAATCGCCAGATGTCCAACAGCAACTGACCCGTATAATGGGCATGTTGACAATACTGGCGCTACTAAAGCAACAAGTGGATGAGCTGGTGGGCATGAAACAAACTGTGATGGGCATTGAGAAATCGGTGCAAGCAATGTCCAGCAACTACGATGAAGTCTTAAGAAAAATGGAAGAACATGACAGCGAAATAAAAAAAAAAAAACTGAGGAAAAAGGTGAACCAACTAGAACAAGAGCGAAAAATGGACGAAACTACCCAACTAATAAATGAACTAAACAAGTTAGAACAATACGGGCGAAGGAATAATCTCGAAGTGCGCGGTCTTGTAGAAACTATCAATAAATATTTGCTGGAAAAACTTAACAAAATCGCCGATCAGATAGAAGTTCCACCCGTAACGAAAGATAGTGCAGAGGCAATCCACCGCGTTCCAACTAAGACAAAGAAGACGCCTATGATGATCGTGCGCTTTGTGAACAGAAATGGACGAAATGTATGGCTTCAAAACAAGCAGAAGTTGAGGTCGGAAGCAGATGATGGCAACGTGTATCTGCAAGAGAACATGACGGCATCGAACAGGCAGTTGTTCTACAATGTTAGAACAAAGGCGAAATACCTCAGCTACAAGTTCATTTGGCACAAGGAAGGTTGTTCATACGTGAAGAAACAAGAAGGCGCACTGACAATCCGAAGTGAACACTGTGGGCACCCTGGCGGCTCCACAGCCCAGTTGCCCGACTGCGAGGCAAAGGTGCCGAACTTTTCCCGCGGGGCGGCGACGTCACGCCAGCCACGCGCACATCGCGTGCGCCGCCTTGATGAGGCAGATCAGAGGTGGCGCACAGGGAGTCACTGCCTGGACTCAGGCGCCGCTGGTAACCATGTTAATCGTCTCGTCCATGTCCCATTAAATGTAGTTTCTTGTTGTTGAAACCGTTGGCTCCGTGTTATTCCTCCGGGTCGGGTATGCAGCAAGGCAAACCGACCACAACACGAAGGCGATCTTGAAAAAATAAATAAGAACTACTAGCAGTAAACCCCTTTGTTTGATTACTTCTTGCATATAACACCCGAACAATTACTTGCCGCGTGGCAGAAAAACAATCTGAGTACGGCTATCGCGACGGCGTTATCTTCAAAAGTCACTTTCACGATAATAAAGAGGGGCATTTTTGCAGGATCTTATACTGCGAATTTCTGTCTTAGGGCGGTCAACGCTAATACCCTCTGTTCTTTTTGTTTTTTTATGGCAATTGACGCGTTCGTTCTACCGCAAAACTAGATAAGCTATCTTGGTGCAGACTATATTTCACACATGACCTGTTTCCATTTAAATGTTCGGTCTGCGAAAAGAAAGCTGTAGATCTTGAGATTCTTTTCGATCAGTTGGTTTTTCTTTCGATGTAATCATGCTTACAGAAACCTGGTACACTGAAGAGACTGATGTACTACAACTCCCTACGTACCGCTCTTTGCGTATAACGCAGTGTATAGCGTTACGTCCGACGGAACCCGAAATAATAATTAAAGTTACGTCCGACGTAATTTCACGGCAAGGTTTTGAGTTACGTCCGACGTAACCCAATATGATGATTAAAGTTACGTCCCACGGAACTCCAAATAAAAATTAAAGTTACGTCCGACGGAACTCGAAATAAAGAGCAACGTTACGTCCGACGGAACCCAAAATAAAAATTAAAGATACGTCCGATGTAACTTTACCCTAAGGTTTCGAGTCAAGTTCGACTGAAATAAGTTAAGGCCGGTGTAACCTACGGAACCTTATTAAATGTTACGGTCTGTGGCCGAAACACGACGTAATTGTTTTCACCTTGAAGAGAATTTTTTTTTCTCGATTTGTTTTAAGAAATGAAACCACTTCTTCCTAGACGCGACACACAAAAGAACAAAAAAACATTAGCAAAATGGAAACCGCAGCACGCGTGCTGCGAGCCTGAGACAGCTGAGACAACAGTGTTGGGGTGTTGGTTCGTACGAAAGATTGAGGGCTCGTCGTCTCGTCTAAAGTGTCGAAATCCCCTATATGTGCAGTGATCTAGAAAAATCGCGTTGCTGGTATGTTTAGACAGTTTTGATGCTCTAGTACGCATCCAGTGCGGGTGACTTGTCTCTTAGCTCTAGATGAGAAAGTTAGCCACTGCAGTACAACCGCTAACCAGTTAAGTCTTTAACCTGCACCACGCAGTAGTAATTACACGAACGCGAGCCGGTACCACGACCTACGCCGGTACGAAACTCATCCAGGTCGAAACGGGCAGCGGGTGGGGGTAAATTTATTTTTTATTTCGAGTTCCGTCGGACGTAGCTTTAATTTTCACAGTGGGTTCCGTCGGACGTAAATCGAATCCTTACGTAAAGTTATGTTGCACGTAACTTTAATTTTAATTTCGGGTTCCGTCGGACGTAACGCTAGACACTGCGTTTATATAAATCGTAAAGAAAACGCGGTGGTGGCTTAGCAATTTTGACAAAAAAGTGCAGTGGCTTAGCTCGGCTATGCCTGGATATACGTAGCGTGAGCTTAGGTTCAGCTGGTTATTCTTAGCTTTCCTGCTTGTCTAGGATTAGCTTGATTATCATTCTTACTGCTGCTTCAATGACACACACACGGTATACGCATTATGTGACTACTTCGGGATCCGATGAGTTAAGCTTCTCCGCTCTTCTGCGCCGCTGAGCAGCAATTTCGCTCTCCTTCTCCATGGCTATACCACACTGGCAAACTCCCCGCTATATGTATACCCCCACTGATACCTCTGCGCATGCGCACAAAATGAGAGGCGATATCAAGCGGCTCCGGTGCAGCGTCAGACTTGGCTACTGCGCAACGGAGGCGCACAGCTGGGCACGCGGCGGCGCCAGAGCGTCTGCCGCGGCTATGACGTCACTCCTCTGGAATGCGCAGACCGCCGAGGCGCGCGCGGCGGCGGAGCGCGCGGCAGCGGCGGCTCCGGCGCGCCAGCTGTGCAGCCGCCTCGGTGGCTCCAAGGCGAGAGCTCTGGCCTATTGATCTCGATGTGGCGGGTTCGAATCCCGGCCGAGCTGCCCGCAATCTGACGGAGGCTTGTTGTGGAGGAGGCGCCGTGTAACCTCCGAAGGGGCGTGCAAGATGCCCGTCGTTGGTTTGGCACGTAAAACCCCCAAACTTGACTTTTTTGTGCCAGCTGTGCGCCGTGTGACGTCACTGCTCCTCACGCATGCGCAGCACGGCTCTCCAGGAGCCACGCGAAACTGCTAAACCTCGGCCAGTGTAGCTCACGCTACAAAAGTGTTTCTGGTGAACTAGCAGGTGATTATAGTTGCATCACTCGAGATTATGATATGATGTGTATACGCAATAACCAGAATATCTTTGCTGTGGTGTACCGACCACCAAACGGCAACGTTGAATCATTTCTTTAAATTTTTCGAGTATTTTTTGGTTTTTGTAAATGAAGAAAAATGTAATGGAACTTGTGGTGGGGACTTTAATATTGATATGAGCGCGAAAACCGTTGCTAAAAAAAGTTTAGATTCGGTAATCATTACAAATGGTTGTGCAAATGTTATTAACAGACCTACACGTGTTACTCTCCAATCTGAAGCATAGCTGATTTGTTTATTTCGAACAGATCAATCGATTATATAAAAGCGGGCGTCATTACTTGTGATCTGAGTGACCACCTCCCAATATTAATTTCTCTCAAAAGCATCCCGAAGAAAACTTGCAGGACAGAGCGGGCATTAGTACAAAAAGTAACTTCAGTTACTTTAGCAGTGAGAAAGTGCACGCAGTTGACTTATCACCCGCCACTACCACAACCGCTCCCTGAGTCTCGGGTTTTATTACCAGGAATCACCACCAGCTCGCTTGTTTTTTTAAGTAGTGTTGCTTTAGGGGTAGTCAAATTCGACTACCTGCTTTTTGACTACGTGTGGTGTCGTCATTTCACCTTAGGTGTCGTTACATTTGGAACAACTTTTTACCACTCCCAATGTAGTCACATATGACTACATTTTTTCTTAGAGTGTAGCCTCCTCTATACTCACAAAGCCTGGCAGTTCGACGAGGGAGCCATGAGTGTCCGGTCACAGATTTGGAGCGCGAGAATCTGGTAGCAGAGAGCATCAAAGAGCCCTTTCTCGGGGAACCTGGACGTCAGCAAACAGCTTTTGCAGCGGCGAGGACCCGAAACACACTTCTTCGCTCGGGAGAAGTGTGTTTCGGCGTCTCGCCGCAGCGGGGCGCCAGTCGCGCGGCTCTCCTCTCACTCGTTGTCTACCGCTCCGCCTTTTCCATTTCGGCGGCCGCTTCTCGTGGCCATCTGCCGGGCTTTGTCAGTCAGGAGGCTACGGCTCAGTTTATACGGGTCGAAATTGAGAGAGAGAGGAGACGAAAGCGCGCGAAGACGTCAACACCGAGCTCCCGTTGGAATGATTAGGGGTAGACGGAAAGCTAGCTGCCTTGGTCTCTACTCAATCCTAGAACGCTGTTGGAATTCCAAACGCCGCCTTTCGGCATTCGCGTTCCGAACGCCTTTAAACAATTGCTGCATTCGATTTATCTGCCCCCCCCCCCCCCCCGGCACTGGTGCAGAAAAGTGTGAGGCGGTCTACTTCCGGTCGTATCTGAATACACATTCCGGGAGTACACTGCCCTACACTTTTCTCCGCCGCCGCAGGAGGCGCAAATAAATCGAGCGCAACCAGTGAGTAAAGGCAAAGACAGCTAGCTCTGCGCCTACCCACTAATCATTAAAGTCAGAGCTCGGCACTCTGGCGCCCCCGCACACTCCCCTCTCTTTTAGAGCGCAGCTCTTAGGCGCCCGTTTCCGGCTTGAGCGGCGTCGCCGTCGGCGTAACCGCGCGGTGCATGATGGGTAAATTTCCCCGCTAAATTTAGCGGAAAATTTTCCCCGCTAAATCTAGAGGAAAATTTTCCCCGCTAAATCTAGCGGAAAATTTTCCCCGCTAATTTTCCCCGCTAAATCTAGCGGAAAATGTTCCCCGCTAAATCTAGAGGAAAATTTTCCCCGCTAAATCTAGCGGAAAGTTTTCCCCGCTAAATCTAGAGGAAAATTTTCCCCGCTAAATCTGGCGGAAAAGTTTCCCCGCTAAATTTAGCGGAAAATTTTCCCCGCTAAATCTGGCGGAAAATTTTCCCTGCTAGATTTAGTAGAAAATTTTTTCCGCCCCCCACCCCTCGAGGTCACGTGACCTCCAGGCCACGTGACCCCCCCCCCCCCGAGGTCACGTGACCGCCCCCCCCCACCCCGTGCCTTCCCCTCCTCCTCAAGAGCTGCGCTCTAATTCGGCATTACAGGGAGTTGTAAACGGCTTTCATTTTTTTCTCCCTAAAGTTCTACCGTTTCTGTAGGCGTTACCGGATAAAAGTAAAGGAATAGGTTTCTTCTTATTTTCGAATAAAAGTAACGCGTTACCAATCTACGTTACCTCAAAATAAAAGGAACGCGTTGCCTTAACCGTTACCGTTCAAAAGTGACGCACGTTACTTCTGTGTTACTTTTTTTAAATTATGAATTAGCACGTTTTACCATTTTGGTGGTACAGGTACGCAGAAACTGAACATAATTACTTTCTGTTTTTTATGGCGTGCCTCGTTACTTCTTCTTACAAAGACTTAAGAAAATTACACTTTAATTCCTTCCGTGTTTTTGGGCGCCGCGAGAAAAACGCAAAGAAAAACACCCAAACTAAAAAATTTACATGACTTGGCGCCTTAAAGTGACGCTGACAGGGTATTTATGCTCGTCGAGGTTTTTAATTTTACGTGACATGTGAGAGCCCAACTACCCAGAACAGAATTTGCGGCTCGAAATTCTGTTTCTTTCCGCCCGAAAACCGCCGATCGAGAATTCGCCGGTTTGAGTCGCGCTCACTTTCTTTTTCCATGGTAAGGTGCCGTTTTCTAAGGTTTAGACACAACCACCAATTCATTCAAAGTCGTGGGTCATTGAAAGCACACATTCAATATTAAAACTACAAAAAAAAGCTGCAAATAAGTTGTATGGAAAAAAAGTCGCACAGAAAACCGGAAGCATTCCGTGCGTTCACTGCGTAATTCTCAACATGGCGTCGTATCGCGTATTGTGGGTCTCGCGGGCTGGACGGCGATGGCAGCGTACGACGGACGTTGGACCTCTACTTCAGAACTGTCGTTCGCGGTACTGGCAAATCTGTCTTCCTTCGAAAGTGAAATTTTGGACCGATCAAAAGAATTGGTATTCATCCCGTACGACACACTCGAATACCAAGCCGATTTGCACGAAGACGTCGCCGAGCCGTTGCCCCTTCTCGTGGCTGAAGGCATCGCTCGTGCAAACGTCAAGCACGAAGTGCGTACCTTGAGTTGAATATGCGCGCGTACGATATCTTTGCTAGGTGCGAATGTGGCCAATGCGTGGTGCTGCCCGACTTCGGGCCAAGAGTGCCTTTGCTGGAGGGAAATCAGCAGCAAACTTTTCGACCTGCAGTAGACCGGCTGCAGCACGACGAGAGTTCCTTCAGTAGCTGGGAAGGAAGAAGTGATCGTAAATGGACGCTTAAGTTTCGTTCTCTTGATCCAAAGTGATTCTCTGGGGCCCTTGTGGCCCTGGGTCCCGCTACGAAGAAGGCAGCGATCCTTCGACAAATAAGATGAGCTCCAAGGAGAGCAGCATGACGGTCCTTGCAGAGCGGGGAACAGGCAACGGAATGCTCCAAGCAGACCAAGGAATATAGAATCTTTCTACCACGTCTACCTACAGGTATGCTCATCACAAACTCTCTTTTATTGCGTGCGGATATGTCCGGACGACCGTACAAGGCAACAGATTTTAAATAAGTTCTTTTTTCAATAATTGACTGAAAATATCTCGTCGCCTCAGGCCCTTTCCAAATGAGCCATGTTTGGATGGCTGTCTTCGCCAATGGCGCTGCAAAATTCAAGGTAAAAGCGAAAGAGGAACTCGAAATCAAAAAGAAGTGCCTTGTGATTGATCCTACAAAGGATGAAGTCATAGTGAAACTGCTATGGCTACCGCCTTAGCTACCGGACAGCGAGGTCAAGAAGGTGCTTGAACCGTTTGGAACGGTAAAAGAGATAACTTGAGAGAGGTGGGGATTTTTAGATCTTCAGGAGAGAGACACCTTGACCCGATTTGTAACACTAGTATTCAAGGATCACCTCTCGGTTGATAAGGTCCCAGACATGCTCACCATCTACGGTGCGAATACTCTGGTGGTAATTCCCGGACGGCCTCCGCTCTGCCTTCGCTGCAAAGCAATTGGCCACATACGTCGACAGTGCTCTACACCACGCTGCACACAGTGCTGGCGGTACGGCCATTCCACCGAGGGGTGCGTTGTAACTTATTCCTCCAAGGTCCAGGGTCTGTCTCCTGAAGATCTGAACTAGAGCTCTAGAACTAATTGAAGGAGAGCAGCCTACGAAGAGGTACCTACACGCTGAACGAGAGTATGTGAAGAAAACGTCGGTGTCATTGATAAAACTGAACGGCCAGGAGCTGACGAATTAAAATGATATTCCCCAGGCTTTTGTCTCGCATTACACCAATCTTTTTGCAACAGGCACTAAGGCACCTCACCCACGTCTGCGTGAGATAATATCAACACTACCCTGCTTAGAAAACGACACAACGGAAAATTTTAATTCACCCCTGGATGTACAATAAATTATGCAAAACGTCTCTGAAAGGAAGTCACAAAGCTCCAGGCATGGGTGGATTGCCTGCTAGCTCCTACAAGAAGTGGAGAAAAACGTTTGCCCCCATACTATGCAAGTGGTAGTGGGCATGGGAACAGCTGCACCATGCGGATGAATAACACACCTCCGTTCTTGCTCATGCAGATACTCGCTTTCCTTCCCCTGGCTGGCGGGGCGACATATCAGTGTCCGACAGCAAACGTGTTTGCTAAGTCGCCCGCGTTAACGCCCAAGGATTTCAGCGAAGGGCCGGTCAGCACTTTCGGCCTCTAGTCCCCTGTTGTCATGTAAGATGTGACAACAAATAAAACTTGATTTGATTTGATTTGATTTGATTTAGTTTGCATCGCATCCTCAAGGCATCTTCATCGACATCGACAACGTCCCCGATCTTCAACAAAAGCGCTTGGGAGAGCGTTCACCTTTGTAGTGGGCATGGGAACAGCTGCACCATGCGGATGGATAACACCCCTCCGTTCTTGCTCATGCAGGTTGGTTCTGTTCCTTCTTTACATTCTAAGAAGTCAGACGACGTGTTACTTATTCTGTTCCCATGCCCACAAACGTTACTGCTTCTAGCATGTCAGTGTTTTGATGTTCTGAAACTATTGTTGCTATCTGGGGATGTGGAAATGAATCCAGGTCCTATGTCGGATGCCCAGGCTAAGCAGTTCAATGAAATGTTTTGTTTGTTACAAGAGCTAAACACTCGTTCAATCAAATTTGAGGAAGGACAGGCGGGCATAATAAGTACAGTGAACGAACTAAAGGCAAACCAGAGAAAGATTGAAACTAGACTAAGCTCTATTGACGAAAGACTAGCGGCAGTCGAGTCTGGAGCACTGGCGATTAAGGAAGTTCAACGGGAGCCAAGCGCCGCGCGCCAGAACATCGAGCACCTTCAGGATGAAGCTGTTGTTTTTCGCTCTCGTCTTGATGAAATAGAAGACCGGTCATGTCGTGACAACTTGATATTTCATAGGCATTGCCGATTCTCCCGCTGAAACTTGGTCACACACTGAAAGAAAGGTCGTCAATGTTCTTTCCGATCTGGGAATTCCTTGCGAACACATTGCCCGCGCCCACAGATTAGGCTAATTTTGTAAAGATAAATGTCGGCCTGTTATCGTCAACTTCGAGTCATTCAAAACAAAAGATAGTCTCCTTCAGTCGAGAGCTGCTATCAAAGGATAGCGGTTTATCGGTCAGTGAAGATTTTGCACCGGCGACACGCGAAGCTAGATCTAAACTAGTCGATTTTGGAAAAAAAATGATGCGTTTAAACTAAAATATAACAAATTGCACACCAACAAAAAGATATACGCATACGACTTCACTAAGGACAGCGTTTACGAGGTCGTTACCACTGGTGCCGTGCGGCCAGTTAATGACGAAGCTGAAAACAGCGGGTCTTCGGCATCGACCGGGGCGACGTCCAGATAGGATTTTGGGGGGATTGGTTCAAGGCGCTGCCTCAAGGCACGTAATGTTCCTTTACTCTTTTGCAACATTCGAAGCGTCATGCGTTGCCGGGATGATCTTAGTTCAATTATTGAGTCCTCTGATTGCGAAATTATTGTGTTAACTGAAACATGGCTGTCTAGTAAAGTTTGGAGCAGTGAAATATTTACGTGCGGTAAGAAATTTAACGTATATCGGCAGGATCGAGGTGAAAGAACGGGTGGTGGAGTTCTTATTGCCTGTGGTCGATGGTATAGTCTCAAACGTTGTCGATGTTTTAACTGACTTAGAAATGCTTTGGTTCAGTGTAACTGTAAACTACAAGCAATTAATTTTGGGTGTGTGCTATCGGCCACCCAACGCTTCGTCTTCCTTTTGTGATCATTTGCATGATTCGGTTAATGCAATCGTTAGTTGTTTTCCTACGTCACAAATTGTTCTCCTCGGTGATTTCAATTTTCCTAGCATTACGTGGTCTACTACGCCGCCTACTGTACACCCATTTTCAACAGAAGGGAATGACTTCATTAATTTATGTTCTGAGTTCACTCTTTCTCAACTAGTTGATCCACCTACACGAATTACTTCTACCTCCTCAAATACTTTGGATCTTGTGTTGACGACATGTCCAGACTTAGTATCATCTATTTTGTACCTGCCTGGTCTGAGCGACCACTGCATTGCTACATATTGATTTAAATATACCTTTGCAAGCTACTTCTAATACTATTAAAACAATTCGGGATTATAGTAAAGCAGACTTCAATGCTATTAATAGTGAATCGGCATTGTTTTTAGACACTTTACTAAGTGGTTTTTTCAGGCGTTCTGTAAACGAAAATTGGAATATATTCAAATTAAAAGTAAATGAGCTTCTTGAGTCGCACATCCTACTGAAATGAATTTACTCGAACTCAAGTGCACCATGGTTTACTATACTTCGTTTCAGCTTCGGTCCGAGCGCGGCTGATGTTATGAGCCGAAGGGCCAATCAAACAGCGCACAAAAGCGCAGCGTCACGGCGTTTTCTCTGCGCTTGATAGGACTAGCCGGCGGATGAGCGCGCACAAAGAGACCGCGAATACCGGCGGGTCCTATGAACTGCAGAGAGCACGCCATGACGTTGTGCCTGTTTCGCTGTTGGATTGGTCCTTTGGTTCATAACATCGGCCGCGCTCGGACCGAAGCTGAAACGAAGTATAAAACAATCGGGAGACTTAGGAACAAGAAAAAGCGTTTTTTCCGTGCCGCTAAGCATGATCCCACAGCTCACCGATGGGACGCATACCATGTCTCTGCTGATTTGTACATGACAGCTGTGTGTAGTGCGAAAAGTACTTACTTTAATTGTACATTACCATCTATGCTAATTAATAACCCCCGCCAGTTCTGGAACACTACGAAAGAGAAAAGTGATACAATTGTAGAGTTCAGAACTGATGATGGTAGCCCTATTTCTTGTGAAGAGTGTGCCAATGAACTCAATGCTATTTTTGTCAGCTGTTTTTCTGATCTCCCTATAAGTAATGATCAAACATACATGTCCTATGACTACCTCCCCATGTACCCCATATCAATTAGTCCTGAAGGCATTGTGAACATAATCGAGTCCCTTAAGCTATCTTCATTATGTGGTATAGACTACATAAACTCCAAGTTTTTGAAGAATACTAGAATGTACAGTCGGCCGTAAAAAAGATTGACACAAGGGAGCGATGGCCTGGCCGGCGATAAGGCGACGCGGGGCGCTTCGATAGCGTAAGCACGCAGGGGTCGCGATTGCCGGATTAGTCCACTCTTGGATGCACGGGGGAAGTGGACACACCGGAGCCGTTCCCAAAGCGCGCTTTCGAAACAACACAGCGTGACTGCGCACATGTGTTCTGTTTTTGCTCGCTCGGTGAGAACAGCGCTATCCTTTTTTTATCAGTGCCTACCGTCATTTACCTTTTCTTGACGCTGAACTGGCAAGGCTGGCAGATGAGAGTAACACTGTCTACGATGCCAAGAATATTAGAACTGTTTGACCATATTAACCCACATTCAAGCCAAAGTTATGGAAATATTCTGAACCGTGATCAAGTTCAGACTTTTTTTTACAGCTTTCTATGCTTTCTCTTATTGATTGTGTCGCGATTTGAAAGATTCGCGTTTTTATAAGAAAAATAATCGCGTCTTCCACGCACAAATTTGAAACAGCAAATAAAATAAATATCACTGCGAAGACTTTGTTTATTACAGCGAAAAAAAGCGTCGTCTCACGCGTGACTCGTCACCCTCGAAAGCAGGCCGCACGTAAATAAAAAAAAAAAAAAAAGAAATCGCTACAAACGATAACTATATCTCTCTCGAAGCACCCCTGCGATTCAAAAGTGGGAACGTTCCGGCCACTCTCGTTCCCCGTGTTATAGCGAAATATAGCGCCGCGTGTGGCGGTTTTACCGCAACGGCCACGAATCACTTGTGTCAATTTTTTTTACGGCTGACTGTACTCCTCCATTTTTTTTTGCGAGCATATTTTCTCAATCCTTAGAACAAGGTATCTTGCCAGACGACTGGAGGGTAGCCAAGGTGGTCCCAGTTCAAAAAAAGGTGATAAATTCAACCCTCGAAACTTTCGCCCAATTTCATTGACCAGTGTCTCAAGCAAACTTTTAGAGCATATTATTTACTCTAACATAGTACATTTTCTAGAATCAAATAAGTTTTTTTGTCCCTTTCAACACGGCTTTCGAAAGACATTCTCATGCCAAACACAGCTTGTGTCATTCACGCATGACCTTCATTCTATCGTTGACGTTTTCTCCAAAGTAGATTGCGTATTTCTAGACTTCTCTAAAGCCTTTGATAAAGTGCCCCATACCTTACTCTTGTCCAAGCTTAGTAAACTAAATATTGATCTGGCGGTACTCACGTGGATACATTAATTTCTAACGAACCGTAAACAATTCGTCAACGTGAATGACGCAAGCTCTGCTATGGTATCAGTAACATCAGGCGTTCCTCGGCTCTGTGCTCAGTCCGTTATTATTCCTTATATACATTAACGATCTACCCTCTCATGTATCCTCAAAAATGTCTTTATTTGCTGATGACTACTTTATTTATCGAGAAATTACTCATGATTCCGATTCTAACCTACTACAAAACGATATTAACTATGTTTCCAACTGGTGCGACTCGTGGTCCATGGTACTAAATTCTAGCAAATGTAAGGTTATGAGAGTGTCCCGTTGTACTTCATCTCAGCCCCATTATACGCTAAATAACTATCCCCTTGAATTTGTTACGGCCTATAAGTATTTAGGAGTTCATGTTACATCTGATTTATCATGGAGGACTCACGTTAACTACATGATTAACAACACTAATCGCATGCTAGGTTTTTTAAAAGGAATTTTTTCTTTAGCAGCCCAGTCTTTGTAGCTAATTCTTTATAAAACCCTTGTAGGATCAAAGCTTGAATATGCATCTTCTGTTTGGGACCCTGGTCAGTCTGTACTAATTAATTTGATTGAAGCCGTCCAAAATCGTTCTGTTAGATTTATATTTTCAAATTACCATCGGACAGTCAGCGTAAGCACTACGACGTCTAATCTTTCTCTCCCTGAATTATCAAGTTCGTAGACAAGTAGCCCGTCTAAGTTTGGTTCATAAACTTTATTTCACTAATGAGACGCTGCGTAATAATCTAATTATACCGCCTCTTTACGTTTCACCTAGACTTGACCATCAACACAAAGTTGGCATCCCATATGCTCGCACCAACGTCTTTCACCATTCCTTCATACCGTCTACATCCTTTGACTGGAACCACCTGGCTGCACCAGTAGTCTCGATCATATATCACGACCTTTTTAAAAAAAGCTTCGGAATGTATTTTTTCTAATCTACACTGATTGTATTTCCTGTGTATCTGTGTCTGTGTTTTTTCAATATCTCATGCAACCACTTCCCCCTCTGTAATGCTCACGCCCTGAGGGTAAATTAAATAAATAAATAAATGTTTTTAAAAAATCTTACACCATAGGTAACTTACCGCTGTCGTTTCGTAAGGCCCATACAATACAAATTCCTAAATCGAAAGACCCTAACAAGCTTAAAAAAACGTTGAAGGTAAAGTCTTAACAGCCTTCTCAATACTAACTACAAAATCCTGGCTCGATAAATTGCAGGAAGACTTGAAACTGTCATAACCCAAGTCATCGGAGATCACCAAACATGTTCAATAAGAGGAAGAAATATACAGACAAATCTCCACATTGTTCGATCAATTTTAGAGATATGCCAACGCACACAAGAAGCAGCTGCTATTTTACAGCTTGATCTCGAAAGAGCTTTTGATGGAGTAGACCACTCATTTTGTTTTTGCCCTGTTGAAGCACATACGGGTCGGCGAAACTCTTGAAAAGGGCATCACACTTTGCTACAATAGCATATCGACTAAGTTAATTATAAATGGGTCTCTTTCAAAATCTATTCCCGTTCTACGTTCAGTACGCCAAGGTTGCCCAATGTCACCGCTACTTTTTATTATCTGCTTAGAGCCACTCTGCAGGGTCATCATCAACGACACAAACATAAAAGGTTTTCAACTTCATGCCTTTGAAGTAAACCTCCTGGCTTACGCAGACGACTTAGCCCTCATTGGCTCCAACAAAGCAAGCATAGTGACAGCCATGTCACATGTCGAAGACTACTGCCATGTGTCTTGTGCTTCTGTGAATAAGGCTAGTAGTAGTGGATCGTGGTGCGGGGAGTGGGGATCAACACCGGCCAAGTACGTGGACATTGAATAGTCTAGAAACAAACCGCAGATTTTAGGGGTGCCACTTAGTGCAATGGACAATTCAAAGTCGATGTGGGACTTTTTAGGCACAAATGTGAAGTCAGCTGTTCGTATGTGGAGCCAACGATACCTTTCTACATTGGGAAGGTTGCCGTATGCAATATCTTCCTTTCGTCAGGACTAAGATACCTTCCACAGGTTAGGCATTGTTCTAGAATTACAGTTAATGGGTTCAATAGAATTTTTGCGACATTTATTTGGAATTTTTCGTACGAGCCTATGCTCAGATCTAACCTTTTCCACGAATGGAGGATGGTGGTCTAGGCCTAGGTCACATCTTTGTGAGACAACTAATCGCGAGATGGAAATTTTTAAGACTCCTCAACACCCGTTCCTAGAAGCGCTGCAAAGGTTATTTTTTTTTGTATCAAAGCATACGCAGGCAAAGGTATCTGGAATGCCATCGAATGACGCAATCCGTTTACGGGGCTTTTATAAAGAGGTCGCAGACACCATTGCATTTTTGGGAACACGTTTCACAAGTGCTTTCTTGGAGTCGTGCTCCAAAAAGAAATTACAGAAATGTCTACTTAATTCTCTATTCCCTGATCCACTATATCGCTTGAGGCCTTCCAATGTTCCTTTAAATTGTATTACGGAAGTTTTAAAAAGAGTGAAACGTATGCCTATACCACCAAAGTGCAAGTCGTTCTTTTTCCGCTTTCGCTCCCGTACGATACCTGTTAAAGAATGGGGTGAATCCCAGGGATTCGATCTATTTTGGAGCACTAACCCCAGATTGTGTAACACCACTGAATCATTCACTCATGCATTCGTACTATGTGTTGATGCCGTATTTTTTTTTTTGGGACGTTTTCAAAAGAACAGTCAAAAAGGACTTTGAATTTGAGGAGAGTAACTTTCGGTACCTTCATTTCGGAGGCCAGCTAGATACGGCCCTTGACAGACTTGTGGTACTTGGCTTATATTCGCGACTCCAGCGAACTATAGGGGGCGCGCTGGTTAGGCAAAATGGCGGACGAAAGGAGGTCGTTGTCGTCGTTCAGCACGCGGACTACCATAAATGTCTTGCACTGCAGCGTAAAATCGGTGTTACATATGAAAGCACAGGGCTTTTTCGACGGTAGAAACATTCTTCTACTCAGTGCGTAGAAATGACACGGCGGAAGCATAAAAATAATTACTGGAAACGATGTTTGTTTCTGTGCTGCCTATGGGAACCAAGCAGCGATAGCAGACGACAGAGTCGAAACGACCTCTTCTCCTGAGCTTCTCAGTGTTGCTGCTACGCGGCGTCGGTTTCGCTGGAGTCGCCAATAGCTTATGGAAACACGGAAGGTGGACACGGACGGGGGTGTCGCCAAACCTTCCTGGGTAAACTTTAAGAACATCGCTTTATTTGTTGGTCAGAGCAACGAGCTTGAGTAAACTTAGAGCGGTAAACCAGCAGCCAAAAATGGCACCCCCCCGATTGCCGCCATCTTGCCTGTTTGCCACATTAGTGATCACGTGACTTAAAGATGGCTGCGCCTAGAGGTGGGTCAAATCAGATTTGCCAGATCACGGTCAGCAGATGGGATCTCTGGGGATGTGTTACAATCTTACTCAAATGGATCCGAGTTATTCCGGCGAATCAAGTCACGTGACAAGACAGGTGGACGCGGGTAGGTTTTTGAACGCAACGGGTGCGAGATCTTTCCCCAAGAGTGAGATCGAGTAAATTTTGGAACACGGCCACACGGCGGCACGGCCACGGCCTCCTGGATGGGAGCCGAGGCCGAGCCGAGCGGCCGAGCGCGAGCGTGTGCGAGGTGGTCGGGCGACGGCGGCAACGGCGGTGCGAGTTGCATTGAACCGCGATGATCGTGCTGTGGGAGAATGGTAAATCTCCATGTGTGCCATGTTTGGCTAGGCAGACAATGAACAAATAGAGCCGGGTATGCACGTATCGCACAAGATCTAACCAGGTATGGGCACCGATCCGATAGAATCGGCCGTACATGTAAAACATCGCGTGGATATCTCGCATGAATGTTTTGCATCCTCTCTGCACTCGACCAGCGGAATGTTCATTGCTCTTAAGGATAGGTACGCAGGGCATATGGAGAAGGAATGCGTGAGAGGTTTTGGTGGTTTCGCGTGACTGGCGCAAGGCTCGTGGATACGGTTGATCACGTCGGACGTACCCGGCCGATTTGTTTTACGTCCGGCCCATATTAGGTTGCTATAGGTTGCCGTGCCCGTGGGGAACGGCACCGCTACCGTAAGTTCGCGCTGTGATTTGGAAGCATGGTCCTCGGGGCCCTGAGCCTTTGGCGCACACTAGGCACCGTCTTCATATATAAGATCTATACCGCGCATACGTCCGACATACCTTATCGCCGGATCCGTCCGACGTACCTTTGAAGAAATCGGCCGAGTATGTCCAACGTATGTAAGAAATTCTTCCGGGTACGTCTAAACTACCTTTAGACACAGCGTTCTCTGCTTGCAAGGCGTCGGTAGACGTCTGTAGGTGTCAACACGGCTGAGAATAGTTGATGGAAACCAATTTCGCTGGTCAAAGTTCTCAAGACAGTGGTTGCTCGCCCGCGTCGAAGCTGGTGAGCGGTTTCACCTGAAACCACTTTATGACTCTTTTTTTCGGATACAGCTTTTTCCGGGATACCAGCAAGCGCTACAGCTGTTGCACCATCTTGTTATAGAAGGACTGGACATCCGCAGACACAAGTGCAGTCCTTCAACCACTGCCGGTGTCAAGTGCAGGAAAATAACAAGGGGCTCACAGTTTTTTGTTTTCTGGTACAGAGCAGCCAAGACAGCATAATGCTGGATTGTAACTCTGTTGTTACAGTGTCTTTCTCCAAGCACAGCTGTTCCGGGGACGTCCACGTGCTGTCTTTTCGCCTGTCTGCTACGGTCAACAAGGTGGAGGCAGGTCGTGACATTACACGGACGGCTGGACACCGAAGCGACCTAGGCTGGCCATCAACCTCCTCAAGGGTGACCCATCTTTGGTGGCTATGAAGCAGCCTCCTGAGTACGCTGTAGGCATCGTACTCACTTAGGTCTGGTGCCATTGCAGCAAAGCACTTTGGCGCTTCACGAGGCATGCCTGCACTACTGCTTCTCTTTTTATGACTTTCTCTTGGGGCTCTGCCAGCATCTTCTTTGACTCTTGCTCTTGTTCGAGCGGTCAATTGGATCGTGAGAGAAAATAGTCTGCAGGGACTGCTGTCCCTGTCCAATATAGTGCCTTCAGCTTTCAGTGACGTCTTTCAGAAGCGACTACAAACAAAACTCTCCGCACTTTCACTGCACTAGCATGGATAGAAAGCATCATCACATATATGTCACTCCAGAGGCACTCCCGTAGCTTCTGGTATACCAGAAAAATGAGCCATTGCTCTCTTTTGTGATTTGTTTAAAAAAACTTGCCCTTTCCTTGTCTTTAGTGTTTTTCTTTTTTTCTTTTGTCTCTGTCATTTACAGAGTCATATCAACCACGCAAAACTTAATTTAACTTTGAAAGTTATGTAGACCTAAGTAAAGGTTGGGTACTCATCAAAATATCTGCCGACATATGTACACTGCTAAGGCTGAACTCCATGGGACGAATATGCTGCGAATAACCGACGAATTTTGGCCGGCGGTTTTTGCTCTGTGTGTGGAATCAACACAGTGGCTGCTACATCGCGGGCAAAACGAGCGTGCCGTCGGGCGGCGTTCGTCAGTTATTCCTCACATAATTCGTTCCATGGAGTTCAGCCTTTACTCCATTGGCATGCTGCCTGGAACGCGTGTCCAACTTGTGTGTGTTTACCGATTCTAAAAAAGTGGTCCCTCGATTTCCTCCCGGTGACGTCATACAAGTGTCATTCTGTTGCCGGCCGCAATCCTGGCAGTGTCACAGCAGCGGGGGTGGACGTGACGGACGGCTGTTTTGCTGCAGGTCGCTCTTCAGTGTTGCAGTCCACAGAGGCAGCTAGAATTTGGGACACCGTGACGACAGCAACATTCGCGCTTGGTTGTTCTACTCGCAGCCTTTTCGTTAGCATTTCTACGACCAACCGCCAGGATCACGACATGCAACAGCATGACACTTTGGCTTCTGTGACGTCATTTGTTGCCACTTTGGGACCACTTTTGATGTATGGGCAGCATAGGACGCAAAACGCACCAGTCGGAGACGTGCTACGGACACCATACTATATATAACCTTGACATGGTATCTGTCTCGCACTGTGAATGTCTTGTACATTTCTCTCGCTACCTTCTCTGGAATGCCCTGTTTTCTGATTCAAAGCACATCCTTGATTTCTTATGCCGTAACCTCCGTCTGGTTTTTTTCATCTGTCAACTGCCTTGCTTATGTTGAAATAGTGCGACCAAAACTAGAATATGCATCCTCGGCCTGGGACCCACACGTTAAATAGCTCTCATCCAATCCGAATTTGGTTCAGAATCGGGCTAGTACTCTTTTTATTCTACATTTTAGGTTTGCTAGCATCACTGAACTAAAATTCAGTTTTTTTTGACAAACTCCCCTGTGTTCATGTAGGCCTATTAGTAAACTTTGTCTCCTTCATAGGTTTTAATTCCTGCATAATTTATTCATCTTGCCACCGCATCGGATATTCCCTCGCATTGATCACTGTTTCTCTCAACAGGCCTGTCAACTTTATTGGCCTGTCTGAAGCCACCCTTTCCCTCCAGGACATTGACTCATTTCGTGACATATTAACCTTAATATTTTATTAAATCACTCCATTATGCAATACTCTAACCCCAGGGCTCTTAGGATACTTAAAATAAATAAACAAAATGAAAAAAGTCGAGAGCTGGAAAGAAACTGGACAATTCTTGTCGTGAGAAGCCAAGTCTTTTGATATGTGGCACCAAGTCTTCGTAAATAGCTTTTTGCAAACAGAAGCCAGGCTCAGATGGCAAATGTAGCACAGGTTTCGTTACTGTCCACGAAAGAGCAGGAGCTTGTTGAAGTATTGCCGGACGGGTACTCCCCTTTCCTCGGAACTTTGCTGCCCGCACATGTGGTGAATCCTCAGCTGAAATTAGTGTGCCAGCATCTTCTTGAGCATGACAGAGAAGTGAGATTGATTGTCAATTGTTTGTGCAACAAACAGGTGGTCGAACCTCTTGAAGGATGGTGACAAGGAGACAATACTCAATGTCTCGGTTTGCAGCCTGAGAAGCCAGTTCCGCCCTCCCTTGGCCACTGTGTCGAAGTTTCTGCGAAGCACCTTCTCGGCAGTGGTGCAGAGATGCAGGATGTCTGGGGATGGACTGTGGAGACCGCCCTTGTCCTTGAAACGCACCAGGTCACATTTGTCAGTGGTGAGAAGTGCAATCCTTGCACAGTCCGGGCATTTTGCGTCTTTTGCAAAGTGGACGGCCACATTGCCCGCAATGTATTGTACAATGCTTTCTGCAAACTCCGAGAGAGGCTTGTACCCTACAACCCAGGTGGCGTCGGCGTCGTCCTGGCTTGTGTCAGCTGTTGGGCCTTGCTGGCGCTTGTCCGACGAGCTCAAAAGAAGTGTCTCCGTGCCGTCGACCTGACAGTTGCCACTGCTCGAGGGCAGCACATTCGCGATGAGGCACTTCCTGTACGCCGAGCGAAACTCGAGGGCCGCAGGATTGTTGTTGTTGCCTGTTCTGTTCCTGATTGTTGCAAAGAACAATTCGAGGTGGTCTTGACTTAGGTTGCGTGTCAGCAGGCACTTGAGCAAAGGACTGCTGCTCCAAACGAGGTCTTCAGCCAGACCTTTGATGGACTGGAGGGCCAACAGAAATCCAAGAATGGCGGTCTTTCTTTGACCTTGGATCAGGGGTCTGCCCGTGGTATCCTTTAGGCCTCTGAGGTAGCGCGAGGCTTTGTCAATCCTTGTCAAGACTGTCTCCTTGTTGTTGACGCGAATGGGGGCCTTGCTGCCAAGAGCGAGGGGGTGACAGGAATTGGTGAGGTCAAAGGTGTCGTCCACTACTGCTGCAAACTCGGCAGTGGCCTCCACACCCTCAAAGCCGGGGATCTGTTTTCCTTGCAGAACAACAAGGCGCAGCTGACGGAGCGGCTTAACGTCTGTGCCGCCAACGACACCTTCATCTTCTGTTGGTGGAAATTAATGTGCCGCCTCCGAAGTTTGTTCCCGGCGTGGAGGCCTTCCTTTTGTTGTAGGCGATCCAAACACATTATGTAATGCCAGGCAACAGTCCTACCCGCACCATCCCTGATGAGCTCCTTTTCAGCCAGCAGGTTTCGCATGAGTTTCAACATGTGGCATGCGTCTAAGATTGCATACACCCTTTTTGACGGGTCGGAGGGGTGAGGGAACCAGCTCTTCATTCTTGGTTCCGCCAGGCTTATTCCGAGTGCTGAGAGCATAGATAGATTGCAGCTTGTGCCGTCGCACGTCACAGAGATGCAGTCGGCACCAGCCTCCTTCAATTTTATCAGGTACTGCTGGATCAAATTGAACCGAACAGTGCCGTCGAGTACATCAATCAGGACATATCCCAGAGGTAGCTTCCAGTTGCGGTTGACGGCAACTGCCAAGAAAACAAGCGCGTGCTTCGCATATGCAATGCAGTCGTCTTTGAGGATGCCATGACCCAGGTCGCAGTAGCCTATGACTTCCTTGCCGTCCCAGTCCGCTTGTTTTTTTATACTAATCTCATCCACCATCAGGCTGATGAGAAGTGGTCCTTTCTGAGCTTCCTGGAAAACTTTTTCGAAGCACTCCTTTGTGAAGCCCGGCTTCGCGCCGATCACGGCTGCCCATTTCCGAAGTGCGCTGGGGTGAGGCAGTTTCACATGTTTGTGCAGAAATTTGTAAGCTTTGGCCGAATAGAAATGCAGTGTCAAGGCAAACTTGCGCACATCTTCCGAGTAGCTGTTGTTTGGCCTTCCTGTTTTTTTCAGCACAATGTCTCGCAGTGTGCCACTGAAGATGTTGTCCAGGATGGCTACCGCTGGTTGAGGTAGCTGTGCTCTGAGTTTTTTCAGCAAGGCATTGAGTTTTTTTTATCTTCATTCCCTTCCGGTTTGCCTTTCTTTTACCTTGTCTTAAGATCTTCTTGGCTTTTTGCAGCTTGCGCTTGCTGGCAGCTAGAAGCGTCCCGTCCCGTCGTGGAGACACAACTGTGTAGCTGTGGTCGCCAGAGCAGGTGGCCGGCCGTGAGGATGGAGCTTCAGGGCTGCTTGACGCTGCTTTAGGTTCTGCTGTTGATGGGGCTTGTGGAGAGGGAAATTCAGTCTGGGGGGACCGTTGAGATGGGACCACTTAAGAGGTGAAGGGAAAATCAGTTCGGGGGTGTTGCTGAGGTCTGACCGCTCGAAGGGTGAACAGTGTGGGCACTGCTCCTTGTTTGAGGTTAGTCTTGCCAACAAGCCTGAGGAAGCAGTCATTTTCGAAGTGCTCTGAACACAGCTTGGAGAACTTGGTTTGAGTCCAGTGTATGCATTCCATTTTCTGCAGCCATGCCTGAAGGAGTTCTGGGTGTCTCAATGGAAATCTGCGGATGACAACGAGGTCGGACTGTCAAAACACCGAAACAATACTGTCTTTCAATAAAACAAATACATATTTGTGCATTTCTAATTATTGTTTGTGTGCAATTTATTATAGAAACATATGCTTATTCTAAACTACCCCTTCTGCCTCATTTATATGCCACTAATATTTGAAGTTTCTGAAACATCTGTTGCAAGTATGACGAGCAGGTAATTTGAAATGTTTCAAACCCAATTTGCAGTAGGTGAGATAAGGTGCTTCAACCACAGAGCAACTTTCAAATACGCGCGGTTGTCCTACATAAATGTGCCCAAAACTGCAAGTTTAGATTCAATGATTGTGCTTGCTTGCCTATCGCGTATTTAGATGTATTGTAATGATGCGACTTCATTATGCCGCTCGAAAATGCGGGCTAAGGTTCGTAAAGATCGCAACGCAGTTTGAAAGAGTTTACCGCAATAATTTGAGAGTTAGTGGAAAGCTTACCCATGGAACGTTATCGCCGAGTTCTTCTTGTACCTGTTACTACAGTTAGGAGCCGCGCACGAATGCGGCATAGCTTTTAGTGTTCAACTCCCGTTGGAAATAAAATGGCAAAGGAATCGGACACGACGAGCTGACAGCCTCTGAACCACAGGAATATGACCACTAGTCGTCTGCTATCTCTCGGCCGCAAAATCAAACGAAGCTTGATTGTAGTCAATGTTGCAGATTACTTTGTTACATCAGTTATAAGCACTAAAACACTGTGCCACTTTGTCAACACTGCAGTTATAGCCAAAATCACACAAAAAATTGCGCGCCAAAATTGTCGTCTGCTACTTATTGCGCGCCCTAGCTGCTGCTCTTGAATTCCATGAAATGCCCAAACCCGCATCTTCCAGCGATAATACGAAATCGGCATACATAATGCATACGAAATCGGAATTTCCATTTTCAGTAGCATGCATTAGACAATACACTATCGAAGACTGAAGTGATATGTTTGAAATCGTACTTGCGTGCCTGCAAGATGCTTCCACCACGGTGCAGTTTTGAAATGTGCACCGTTGTCAAGGAGGTCACCCTCCCACACGTTTGTATTAATGCATGCTGCTGAGAATGGAAGTTCCGATTTGATGCTTGATATCTGTATGCCGATTTCGTATTATGGAAGATGTATGGAAGATGCGGGTTTGGGCATTTCATGGAATTCAAGAGCAGCAGCTAGGGCGCGCAATAAGTAGCAGACGACAATTTTGGCGCGCAATTTTTTGTGTGATTTTGGCTATAACTGCAGTGTTGACAAAGTGGCACAGTGTTTTAGTGCTTATAACTGATGTAACAAAGTAATCTGCAACATAGACTACAATCAAGCTTCGTTTGATTTTGCGGCCGAGAGATAGCAGACGACTAGTGGTCATATTCCTGTGGTTCAGAGGCTGTCAGCTCGTCGTGTCCGATTCCTTTGCCATTTTATTTCCAACGGGAGTTGAACACTAAAAGCTATGCCGCATTCGTGCGCGGCTCCTAACTGTAGTAACAGGTACAAGAAGAACTCGGCGATAACGTTCCACGGGTAAGCTTTCCACTAACTCTCAAATTATTGCGGTAAACTCTTTCAAACTGCGTTGCGATCTTTACGAACCTTAGCCCGCATTTTCGAGCGGCATAATGAAGTCGCATCATTACAATACATCTAAATACGCGATAGGCAAGCAAGCACAATCATTGAATCTAAACTTGCAGATTTGGGAACATTTATGTAGGACAAGCGCGCGTATTTGAAATTTGCTCTGTGGTTGAAGCACCTTATCTCACCTACTGCAAATTGGGTTTGAAACATTTCAAATTACCTGCTCGTCATACTTGCAACAGATGTTTCAGAAACTTCAAATATTAGTGGCATATAAATGAGGCAGAAGGGGTAGTTTAGAATAAGCATATGTTTCTATAATAAATTGCACACAAACAATAATTAGAAATGCACAAATATGTATTTGTTTTATTGAAAGACAGTATTGTTTCGGTGTTTTGACAGTCCGACCTCGTTGTCTGCCGCAGATTTCCATTGAGACACCCAGAACTCCTTCAGGCATGGCTGCAGAAAATGGAATGCATACACTGGACTCCCACCAAGTTCTCCAAGCTGTGTTCAGAGCACTTCGAAAATGACTGCTTCCTCAGGCTTGTTGACAAGACTAACCTCAAACAAGAAGCAGTGCCCACACTGTTCACCCTTCGAGCGGTCAGACCTCAGCAACACCCCCGAACTGATTTTCCCTCCACCTCTCAAGTGGTCCCATCTCAACGGTCCCCCCAGACTGACTTTCCCTCTCCACAAGCCCCATCAACAGCAGAACCTAAAGCAGCGTCAAGCAGCCCTGAAGCTCCATCCTCACGGCCGGCCACCTGCTCTGGCGACCACAGCTACACAGTTGTGTCTCCACGACGGGACAGGACGCTTCTAGCTGCCAGCAAGCGCAAGCTGCAAAAAGCCAAGAAGATCTTAAGACAAGCTAAAAGAAAGGCAAACCGGAAGGGAATGAAGATAAAAAAACTCAATGCCTTGCTGAAAAAACTCAGGGCACAGCTACCTCAACCAGCGGTAGCCATCCTGGACAACATCTTCAGTGGCACACTGCGAGACATTGTGCTGAAAAAAAAACAGGAAGGGCAAACAACAGCTACTCGGAAGATGTGCGCAAGTTTGCCTTGACACTGCATTTCTATTCAGCCAAAGCTTACAAATTTCTGCAGAAACATGTGAAACTGCCTCACCCCAGCGCACTTCGGAAATGGGCAGCCGTGATCGGCGCGAAGCCGGGCTTCACAAAGGAGTGCTTCGAAAAAGTTTTCCAGGAAGCTCAGAAAGGACCACTTCTCATCAGCCTGATGGTGGATGAGATTAGTATAAAAAAACAAGCGGACTGGGACGGCAAGGAAGTCGTAGGCTACTGCGACCTGGGTCATGGCATCCTCAAAGACGACTGCATTGCATATGCGAAGCACGCGCTTGTTTTCTTGGCAGTTGCCGTCAACCGCAACTGGAAGCTACCTCTGAGATATGCCCTGATTGATGGACTCGACGGCACTGTTCGGTCCAATTTGGTCCAGCAGTATCTGATAAAATTGAAGGAGGCTGGTGCCGAA
>JABSTQ010001475.1:0-45420 GCA_013358835.2 Ixodes persulcatus | reverse complement strand
CAGTGCCTGTTCTAAACTTTTACGCCAGAAACAACTGATAACAAAAAGAGTGATGAGCATGCTTGCTTCGAGCCTTCGTGACCATATCTCCGGGCGTGATGCCGATGAAGCGCACTCTTTGGCTAAACCTAATACAAAAGCTGTTCGCAAGTTCAGAACCAGTTGAGCTCCGAGTGAGAGTCCTTTCCTCGAGGCAGAACTGAATCTCACGGAGTGCACATAGCTCTTCCGATCACTGCCATCTCAGCCACAAACTTTCAGTAGGTCTTTTATAATGAAGGAGACTGAAAATACCGCCAAGACCATTTGGGTAGCCTTTCTGCTGTGTTATAATTTAATTAGGAGCATGATTTATAGTTCATGTAAAACATATTTACTAAACATGCATCACTGTTTATCCTGTTCCTTTTCCAGGTGCTGCTATGCAGCTCTACGTCACTGCCATGAAGTGGCCATGGGGTGAACCATCGACAATTACTGTCATTAGTACTGGGATCGGCAGAGCCACCTGCTAGCTGTGAAGCCCAGTTACCAGACAGCAGATACTCGACCAGCTACCTGCCTTATCCAGCATCCAGCCTTACTCGCTCTAGTGGGACTCTGGCATTATGTCCAAGCCCCACTAGAGCGACAAACAGAAACAAACGACACGGATAAGCCTCCAACCCATGCAGCATGCCCGTGATGGTACCTCTGGCAGGCGTTTATTCTTTTGGTGCTCGTGAAATAAGCACAAGTGATTGTAAACCTGTCAAAGATACCCTCGCGTGCATGATGCTTGTGTTTAAGCATAGCCTTTTTTATTCTACAAAGCCTGTCAAATCGCGAAAGGCTAAAGCGCCATTCACACATATGCAACCGAGTAAGACTGAGAGAGACCAGACCGGTTTGTAAGCCTCTTGCGACGTCTTAGGACCAGCTCCGCTGCAGCGCATCTGGTCCTAAGACGTCGCAAGAGGCTTAAAAACCGGTCTGATCTCTCTCGGTCTCAGTCGGTTGCATATGTGAGAACGGCGCTTTAGGTTGGAGGTTTGTCGCTGTCGTTTGTTTCTGTTCGTCGCTGTAGTGGGACTCGGGCATAAGCCAGCACCATGTACTGAACATGAAATAAAAAATGACTGTATCGAACTTGATTCAATTTAGCAGCTTCATTTGCATGCCGACCACACAATAAATACAACAGCTCGCACAAAAATTACTGAGCAGCTTTATTATTCGTGAGGCACTAAATCCCGAACAAAGAATCAACCAGTTTTTTCTGCACACAGCACCGAAAATTGGAGATGTTGCTGGGCTATATGCCACAAAAACATCCTTTGAATGACAACATAGGCTTCCTTGGGAGTAGTCCGTAAATTCCCTGTATAGCCAAGATTGAATGACCAGATAATTCCCACCCTGGCCCACTCTGCATTTACACCGTTTTGCCAAGCTTGACTGACCACTGAACTGCCAGCATGGCCCAGGCTGCATTTAGACCGTTTTGCCAAGCTTGGGTGACCACTGAACTGCCACCCTGGCCCAGGCTTGTTTTACACCCTATAGCCAAGCTTGGCTAGACAAGGAACCCCCACTGAACTGCCGGGCCGGCTAGCCAGACTGAGGCTGCCTAGCGCCATATGGCAAAACAATCTAGGCCAAGTGAAACTTCCCCGGCTGCCCAGTCTGGCTCAAGCTTGAGCCGGTCATAATGTGCTGCTTGGGTGATCACAATCGAACTTCGAGAGTGTGCATCTCAGCGGAACAGATTAAGCCTTAAAACGCCGCATTTTCCAATGCATCGGGTTGTGTAGTTGGGCTTGTTGGTTTGTCATGTTGAAATGGTATTAAAACAGCGCGAAAGGACGGACAACCAGTGGAAGGAGAGCAGAGACACGGCGCTGATTCACAACTAAGAAATTTGCTTGCGAACGGTAGAGCAAATGAACAAAAACGTTGACTGCATCTCCACGTGGTGAATGTTGTTGATTCGGGCGAAGCTCTTGTGATGCTTGTCTGCGTAGACGCTGAGCCGCAGCATGCCAAGCCTTTCGTTCGTTTTTATCCATGTCAGAAAGAGAATGTGTGGGATGGAACGTGGTTATGTACGGATTTGAGCATTTGACCACAGCGCCCTCTCGTGTATAAACGTTGAGCCAATGCATCCAAAGTGTAACGCGATTATATATGCATTTGACCGCAGCGCCCTCTCCTGTATAGACGTTGAGCGGCTACATGAAACGTTTCATCGATGACATCCCCAGCTCTTGAGTTACTACCACATCTCAGAGCCCCCTACTCGTCCCGCAGTCGTGGCCGAGTGGTTAAGACGATGGACTAGAAATCCATTGGGGTCTCCCCGCACAGGTTCGAATCCTGTCGACTGCGCTTACATATTTTCATCATTCTTGAAGGGCAAATCCGGCCAAAACTCAAAATGAAATAAATTACTGGTATCGCTGTAGTGACACAAAACAGGACCCCAGCCCAAATATTACGCCCAGGGGACGCCGCATTCTCAACTAATGCCGATAATAAAATATGACCCGCCGCGAGCCGCTGCTCCTTAGCGGGCGGCCAGCGGGTTGCCGATCGCTAAAGCAACCTTGGGCCGTGACGTCAGTATCGTTCTCTTTTTTTTCCCCGGTCCGGGCGTTGCGCGGCAGTGCGCTTCTTTGAGCCGCTACCACCGCTACTTCGGCTTGTGATTGGCGTGTTTAGCCGTTTCTTTTATCTGTAGCCCGTGTAGCTTCGGTATAGCATTTTGTTTATTTGCTGGTGAGGACTCCAAGACTCGTTTTAGCGAGCAACTCGGTGCGCCCAAGACTGCCCAGCTGCTCCTCGAAAGATGCCGAGTGCAACTTGTATCGCTCTGGGCTGCTCAAACAACCCGCTGCGCAACACGGAGGTGCTTTTTCACAATTTTCCAACGGACCGGTAATGATAGGTGTGGGTGTACGCTGTTCGACGAGTGGACTTTGAACTTCGGCTTTTACGCGCCCTAGGAGAAAAGAACGAAAAAAACAGACGTGTACAGCCCAGCACACGTTTCTCAGGCGCCGCGGCCTGCGCCGGAGAGCCTCAAAGCTTCGTGTCTTTTACTGACCCGCAGCGCGAAAGCGAGAGGGCCCCCAGTACTGTACGTCACGGGCAGCGCGGCGTAGAGCAACGCCGCTCCATCCACGGAGCCCCGATGACAATTTAGGCCTAGCGACGAGTATGGAAGACCGCACAGACGTCGAGAGCCGCCGAGTACGGCACCGAACGAGTTCACTCGTTTTCCAGTCGCTAGCTTTTTTGTATACAAGCGACGAGTACGACATAGCGCACGCACGGCTGCGGCCACCGAGTACGGCACCGCACGAGTTCACGGGTTTTCCATGCAGTCGCTAGCTTTTCCGTATACGCACTAACTCTTGCTCATATACTGGATGACTACCACATATACAGAATTAAAACAAAATCAGCTTACCTCCTATCTTTAGATGGCTAGCGCAACAGAGGTAGGTGCCGCTCGGCCTGCGTACTCGTTGAACGAGAATGATCCTGACGTCACGTTCACATAGCGGCTGATTTCTAGTGTTGCTGGGGCCCTCGAGCGGCTAGTTTCGGTTTTTCTGGCCGCGCCCCTAACAAAAATTTGAGGCGTCGATATCTTTAAAACTACGCACAATAACGAGGAAAAAATTACACCTTACAATTCAGGGACGCTGACTGCGCTAAAAACAGTCATAATCCCAAATCGAAAGTATGGACCGGAGTTGCCCTTTAATTTGCATCATTTGTTTAATCTTTTTTCATATTTTTTTTTGCTCTCCACGAGCACGTGAGCACGTGAGCACGTGAGCTCACGAGCAGGAGCGCGAGCACTGGACACCAGACAGATGGACAGATGGACGGACGGAGGGACGGACGGACATGGCTAGCCCCTAAGGAGCTTCGCCCCTAAAATAACCGGAGAGACACAAAAACAATCAACCCGATAACACACCACTCCCCGCTCATGCCGACACACGCCTACGCGTACTTGCCCGACTTGGATGGAACAGTGCGGATGAACAGTCACACTCACAGGCACACAAGAGGGAAACAGACTCGCACCGCTTCCTAATAAGATGAACCTCATGAGTCGTTAGGGCGATGAACGGAGCGCTTAGACATTTGCCCGCGTCATAGCAAGCAATGAAAAAGGCCTCTTGAATTTCCATGGCAGACTTGCTTCTGTGCCGATATAAATCATAATGTTATCGTCAGAACATGCACACATCGCGACTCTGTTAGCGCCAACATGACATTGGCGCATTTTCGCATTTTACTTCTAAATAGTATTAGTGAGAACAAACTTTTATCACTTACATTATAGAACTAAATAAGCTCTTTCCGTAGCAATACTAACTTGGATGACATCCTTTGGTTTCAAAGAGAAAAAACTGGAAAAACCGGCGATCGCTGATTCGCGCTGACAGTGTCGCGCTCAGAACATCAGGTTGATAGTGGCTATGCCCTTTGTAATTGGCGGACTATCATAATGGACTGCAAAGTGGCCAGGCCTGGAGGAGCGCAATGATAGAGAGTGTTATCTCGCCTCGACAGTAACGCACCTCTCCATCTGTCCTACGTACACTCTGCCGCAGGACAAGGAGATCAGGTACTCCATCCCACATGCGCAGACGCCATAGCGTTTGCGGTGGTTGACCTCACATTGCGTTCCCGGGTGTCCACTTTGATTAACATCTGCACACAATCGCGAACACTTCGATGGCGCCGAAAACACTAATGGTGCGTGATACCTAATCACAACATTCTTAACTCTTTCCTGACCGTGTCCACAGGCCATTGATCATCACCGGTGATCGATTGTTTCCAAGCGCCGCCAAGAAATTAAATTTAGTGCTAAGAATTGTCAATGATGAAGAAAGAATAAAACATTTAAAACTGGGACGACACGACACATCTTTCAACTAGCAACGACGATTAAAAATTTCCAACAGCGAGCAGCCGACTATACCAAGGAGGGAAAGGGAGAAGGGGAGAGAAGGGGAGATAAAAAACGCGAAGTGCAAGTCAGAGATGGGGGTTTAGCTCGGATTTTAGAAATTCAACTTCAGTTTTCGTCAGCAGGAGGGAAGGGTTTGACACGTTTTTGTTTGCTATGGTGATGGCGAATGACTCTATGATCTCCCTGCCAAATCTGCTGTCATGCCCCCCCAGGATTTTTGTCTTATCAAAGATGGGATGACAAGGCGAACACGAACGGGCATGTATGACTATGGGGTGATAGGAATCTGGAGAGGCCTTAGAAACTTCGTTGTGATGTTCCCGGAGTCTATGATTGGTGCATCTGCCGGTCTGACCTACATACATAGGTCAGACCGGCAGATGCACCAATCATAGACTCCGGGAACATCACAACGAAGTTTCTAAGGCCTCTCCAGATTCCTATCACCCCATAGTCATACATGCCCGTTCGTGTTCGCCTTGTCATCCCATCTTTGATAAGACAAAAATCCTGGGGGGGCATGACAGCAGATTTGGCAGGGAGATCATAGAGTCATTCGCCATCACAATAGCAAACAAAAACGTGTCAAACCCTTCCATCCTGCTGACGAAAACTGAAGTTGAATTTCTAAAATCCGAGCTAAACCCCCATCTCTGACTTGCACTTCGCGTTTTTTATCTCCCCTTCTCTCCCCTTCTCCCTTTCCCTCCTTGGTATAGTCGGCTGCTCGCTGTTGGAAATTTTTAATCGTCGTTGCTAGTTGAAAGATGTGTCGTGTCGTCCCAGTTTTAAATGTTTTATTCTTTCTTCATCATTGACTTCAACCAACACGCTCTTCTCCCAAGTAAGTCTAAGAATTGTGTTCTACAATCTTGTAGATAAACGAGCAACTTTAGTTTCAATTTCAAGATGGGTTTGAGCTTTATCACAAGCTGGTAGGCTCTCAGATTTAATCCTGGAAACGGTAGTTCTACCTGTCTCACACGGCTAACTGCATGCATCAGTCTTCGTAACAAAGAAGACAACATTGACATAATTCATCTGTATTCTGGCATATATGTAGACCTCAAGAGCTCTTGGGACACTTTAAATGACGTTATTGGCGTCGCTTGCACCATTTATGTGCCCAACAAGGCGGACGTAAATCCTAAATATGAAGTAACTCCAATCAAGGCTATGACAAAGTCAAGGTAGAACACAAAAAAAGCAATGATTACACTAACTTTCCGAAGTAATAGCCGTGGGTGTGAAGCACATTTTGCATATTCTGATTGTTTTTAAAATTTGTCACCTACTTTGACAAAGCTGTAGAAGTTTCGGGTTTCATACGCCTAACGCGCGTACATTGAATTTCTAAGAAGGTAAATTTTAAAATCGTTTTCACATTATACGAACCTCTGTTTATTTGGAAAGAACAACTAATTGGCCACAGTTTGATGTATCATTGACGAAAGGTGAAAAACGCAGGCGACCTGGTGAGTGACATCCATAATAACTCTGAGACGCAACAACAATAAAAAGGACGAACAGAACAACGAAGTCTGTAAATGTATTTAACCGTCATCGCCTCATGTACGTGCCCAAACATCTTTCACAATTCAAGCGACCTTCTCGCACACTACGCAGTGTACCCTAACGTTCATCCTATAGCCAGCCGGCAATAGCCAGGCGGCGCAAGCAGATGAGATCCCACGGTTATACCCTGTCTAGTTGTAACTTGGCAAAAGGTGAACAATAAGCCCCACATTTCGTGCCGAAGGCCTTGAAATGCGCGACGTATACGAGCGCAACCCATCCCACACATATTGGAGCATGACGCAGCCGAAAAGCCTGATACTTCTTCGGAGTAGAGACGCGCTCCGGTATTACGCTAGTCACGTTCTCATTGGCCCGCCAAGGCCGTAGCTTCCGCTTTACTGGCATGTTACGCGATCACGACTTCCTGGGGTACCCAGTACTTCTTGCTTCAGACACTAGGCTAAGCGGCGCCACCAGAGTGAAAGCTCACGTTTGAACAATGCAGCCGCCATTCCCAGGGGTGCCCAATATTTTTTGCTTCAGTCGCTAGATGGCGCCAAGCCAAACAGCATTGCAGTTTGCCTATACCGACAACCGACACGAACCCAAATCACAAAAGCAAACACGTCCAAAGCTTAAAAAAACACAAACCCGGACCAAAAAATAAAACAATTGCGAGAAATTTTCGCACTTTGCAAGGTCAGACTGTGAATCCGGCAACACAATACGTACCAACTCTTTTGTTCCCTTATCAAGAGATAAGGAAGGTTGTCCGACAGTGAAACCACAAAGTGCCACACCAAAAGCAAAAAAAAAAAAAAACGAACCGTGAATCACCTGACAACCTATAAATCAAAGAAACTTACAAGCTTACACACTCTTTCGTTCCCTTATCAAGTGATAAGGAAGGTTGACTGATATAGTTCCCGGAGCTTAAAATACGCATAGTTTCTCTTAACACTCTCATAATGCTATCTTTCCCTGTATGTAAGAGTTCAGTGCCCTCCAACTCGTGTACACAGATGTTGCATTTGTCTATATGTTTTGCGATTTCGGAGTTGGGCGCATTCTTTTTATTCGTTCTTTTGTGCTCCATGATAGATCATTTAAGCAACGACTAGTCTGTCGTACGTAGGAAAACCCGCACCCTAGAGGGATATTATACGCGACCTCTTCCTGACAAGGCACCGCGGGATCTTTGTGTTTTTTCGTACACCCGAATGCCGCCCCTGAAAAAGGCGTCAACCTTTCTAGCTTTTGCTGCGCTTTAAAGACGACGTTAACACCAAACTTTGACGCCACAAACCTGACATTGTGCGGTGTGGTATGATAAAAAGGAACAGATACCATATTTTTTAACACTGCTTTCTCCGATGGAGCAAAAACAACTCGATCCAACACTTTCGACACCACATTCGAGATAACCACCTAAGTATAGCCCGTTTCAAAAAGGCGTTCCAACTACAAGGCCATTGCCCTTTCTATCTAATGTGTCATATTGCTTCATATTGTTCCGTACCCGAATTAGTTCGGAAAATAGAAGCTTTTGCACGAATCTCTTGAAAATTGCTACTTGTCTTGTGGTCAGGAAAGGGTTAATACCGCGAAACACCTTGAGAGCATACGGTACGACCATTGGTCTTGAAGTTGGACTTTGTCTTGCCTCTGAACAAAACGGTCTTCTAATGCCCGAGTCCCGGTAGAGAAACAAAGAGAAACAATCAACAGCGTCGAGCCTCAAGCCGGATTCTTTCGCGCTTTGAGAGGCTTTAAAGAATAAAACAGACTATGCTCACATACTAGCATCATGCACGCGAGGGAATCTTTGGCAGTCGTGCAATCGCTGGTGCTTACTTCATGAGCACCGAACGACTAAACGCCTGCCAAAGTTACCATCGCGAGAATTCCGCATATGCTGGAGGCTTGTCCGTGTTGGTTGCTTTTGTTTGTCGATCTAGTGGGACTTGGCATAAAAACCTTGACCAAATATTCCACAACACCCTCGACACGTCCCAAAGGGAAGCCAGCAGCGGACAACTTTCTGATCGGCATCAAAAAACTGTTGCCACCCACACCAAAGATGGCACGACCTAAACAAAGCGGCGCGGAGGTTAGACACTGAAATTGCTCTTTGCACAATTTGTGAGTGTGCGAAATAAAAAAAGAGCCCTTCCTAGACATAAGCTCATAAGACCAACACACAAGGGGGCAGAAGTCGAAAATTAAGATCCAAAAATCGTAGGGCACCCTCAGTCAGCGTCTCACACGTAAGATATAGACCCCGAGAACATCCCGTGAACATACGCGACATCGAGGAAACCACTTTCACACTCTCTGAGTTTTCACTGTATTTTATACAATCAGGAAGTCATCGACATACCTAAGCACTTTGACCGCCCTTTCATACATCTCAGCAACTGGTTTATCGCACTTTGCTAATTAAATGTCACTCAGGCAGGCGCAACGTTCAACCCAATACATACAGCGCTCAATTAACTGAAGGATGGTATCACTCCCTATCCCAGAGGAACTCGAGAAGGCGACAGACCCGCACTTGTCAATGCGCTTCTCCAGGGCCCGCATCAGCCCGTAATCGGGAAGGAAAAAAAAAACACTCCATATCAAACTATACCACGTCACACGATCCAGGGTTACCTTACCGCAGTTATTCAACTAAGGCCTCCGAGTAGCGAACAGAAAAAAAGTTGTCAAGCGTAAGTGACAACAGATGACACTGCAATAAACATGACACCATGACACATATTGGGAGAGTTTGTCCATTCATAGTTTTTAATGGGCTAGCATCTCGTGACCAACTAAATGTCGCGAAACAGCCACTAGCGGTGGTCGTGAGCCCTAAAGATGCGACTCGACTAATGTCAGCCATTTTAGAGTCGCTAGAGTGAAAAAACATAACTCCTGGTGACTGAAAACTTGGTGCGTGTGAGGTTTTCATCACGTCCGTATTTAACGGTAGAATAAAATAACGCGCGTTCCAAACAAGATCAAACTGCGTACTTGCGATCGTTGCTGCTGCGAGCTTAAACGTTTCAATTTAACGCTTTAATTGTAGTTTCCGATATTCTGACGTTCAGTTCTGCTGATTGGTCGATGCTGTGTAGCACTTTCAGTTTATGGTTTAACCCCCGGGTAAACATTAGGCGCTGGCGGCGGCCTTTGCTCCGCCCATGGGCCAAGCTCTCCCAATGTACGGCTCTGCATGACACATGCACCTGCCAGGAACCTTTCTGAGTGACGATGGTTCTCAATGGCCTCAACTCCTTGTGAGTCTTTACCGTGAAGAACACCTCCAGACTAAGGCCTTTTTTTCGCCCACAAAGACTTTCTTAACGAATCCAGCCCCTTGTCACCACACAGCTGCACATCACGTGCCTCAACCTTTTCAAAGCGCAGCTCTAAGGCGCCCGTTCCCGGGCTGAGAGGCGTCGCCGTCGTCATCGCCGTCGTCATCGGCACGCGCGTTGTATTATAGGACGTTTCCCCGCTAAATTTAGCGGAGAAATAGACGTAACGTGACCTCAACAGCGATTCAACTTCCCCGGTAAATGTAGCGGCGAAAATGACGTCATGACTTCGTGTCACGTCACCCATGAACAAATTCAGCGGCAGGTGGAGATGAGGAGGAGGAGGGAAGAAGGAGGAGGAGGAGAGAAGACGAGGCGGGTACGGAGGCAGAGGAGGGGCATGCCCTCCTTGTAAACGTCTTTGATATTTTTAATCCACCTCCAACATGGGTCTAAACTTCCGCATCATCACCTCTCTGGCCTGTATCCTGCAGAAAACTGACTCGCCGCCAAACCTCGGTGCGTGGAATCTTACACATGCACTCGGCATGTCCAGACGACCAGCCCATTGACTCGAAAAGAACTACTACCTCAGGCGGGAGCATACCCAGGTAGCACGCCAGAGGAATGCCCAACTTGGGAAAAGGTCTGGCAAACATAAGGGCCCAACTTTGGCGCAGTTAGGTTTTTGCACCATGGCAATCATCAGTGCCAAAGTACGGTCCCCGACTATAGCCTTAGTTGGGCGATCCTAGGGAATGCCAAAGTTTGGCTCTTCTCTGGTGCGCCAGAGGAGCGCCAAAGTTGGTGCCATACTTGAGCCATAACTGCCAAAGCCACGCCGAATTTGGGTATTTCGGACATGCCAAGTTTGGCCTTTCTCTGGTCCGCCACAGTTCTGCCCAAGTAAGGGCCAGACTTGAACCATAACTGCCAGAGCAACGCCTAATTTGGGCATTTCGGCCACACCAAGTTTGGGTTTTCTCTGATCCGCCACAGTTGTGCCAAAGTAAGTGCCAGACTTGAGCCATAACTGCCAAAGCAACGCCTAATTCGGGTATTTCGGACATGCCAAGTTTGGCTTTTCTCTGGTCCGCCACAGTTCTGCCAAAGTAAGTGCCAGACTTGAACCCTAACTGCCAAAGCAACGCCTAATTCGGGTATTTCGGCCACGCCGAGTTCGGCTTTTCTCTGCTCCGCCACAGTTGTGCCAAATTAAGTGCCAGACTTGAGCCATAACTGCCAAAGCAATGCCTAATTTGGGTATTTCGGACATGCCAAGTTTGGCTTTTCTCTGGTCCGCCACAGTTCTGCCAAAGTAAGTGCCAGACTTGAGCCCTAACTGCCAAAGCAACGCCTAATTCGGGTATTTCGGACACGCCGAGTTTGCCTTTCCTCTGGTCTGCCAAAATTGTGTCAAAGTAAGTGCCAGCCATGAGCCATAACTGCCAAAGCAACGCCTAATTTGGGTATTTCGGACATGCCAAGTTTGGCTTTTCTCTGGTGCGCCACGGTTCTGCCAAAGTAAGTGCCAGACTTGAGCCATAATTGCCGCAGTAAATCTTAATTTGGCAATTCGGGGCATGCCAAAAGTGGCAAAGAAAACCGAGAGGCCTGCCAGAGTTTTGAATATCTCGGGTGTGTCACAGAAGTGCTCTTTCACGCGCCCCAGAAGAGAATTAAATTAAATAAGCGTTGGGAACACGAAGGTCAGATGTCATCACCTCCGTTCCCAAGCAGCACGGCAATACTTTGCATTATCGTGCCAGTACCGGCCGAAGGTCGGTTCCAATATCGCTCAAATGTCCAGTTTGGCACCACCGTTTGATATCCGGCAGGTATTGCCGTACAGCCGTTTGGCCCCGGCCTAGCGTTTGCGCAAAATTGTGCGAATACACTACGGTGCGTCTGCTCCGTATTGGCCGAACGTCGTGCAAGTATGTGTACCGCGCGCGACAGTGTTATCGCGAACAAGCGATCACCGGTTTTTCCAGTTTTTCTTTTTGAAATCAAGGGATTTCATCCAAGTTATTATTGCTACGGAAAGACCACATTTAGTTCTATAATGTAAGCGATAAAATTTCGTGCTCGCTAATACTATTTAGAAGTAAAACGCGAAAATACGCCAATGTCGTGTTCGCGCTAACAGTGTCGCGATGTGTACGTTGCATATCATTTGCTGCGTATCCAATCACATATACGGACAAGCAAACTTTTTTTCGATCACTCCCAGAAGTTTAGTAAACCACTGTCGTTACACGCAGTGTATTTTCGACATGTTTACAAAGGTCACACTTCTCTGTAAAACGAAAAGCAAATTATAAAATAAAACTTAACACTGTCCTCATGCCAAACAAAACTCATGACACAAAAAACCGCAGAGATCGAGAGGAAAGAAGGACTACTATCAGAAGCATGATTGCAGTGTAATTACTAATAAAATAGCGATATCATGTAATCCTTGATAGATGCATAATCCATCTCAGGCACCCCACAAACGCACTCAAGAAGGAAGGTTGCGCACATTCAACTGACGTCTCGTCGTCGGCGAAGAGCAGTTTGTGTCGAAGCGTATCCAACGAACACATCACAAGAATTCCACGAACTCCGGTGAAAAAAATGGCTATTACCGAAAAATCGGCATGGACGTATTCTGTCCGTTTACGACGAAAACACACGGCCGCGTCTGCAACGCACGAAAGCAACAGAACACTCAAGAGCGCATTTCAAAAACCGGACATACGTGGCCCGCCTATTTATAACTAGGCAAACGGCGAAAACAATAGCCCCAGAGATCCCATCAGCGTGACAAAGAGAGTCACGCGAAAAAATTTTCGTCCAAACGTTTTTGTCCTACGCGTCCTACGCAGAGAGGTCACGCGTTTCGCTCCACCCTTGTGATTTGCTTAAAACGGCTGTCGCGCTCGATGACAGCCACACGAAGACACAAAAGCAGGTGGGGAGGATTTGCAAAAGGCGCGAGGTCGAAGGGGCATCAACAACGCAGCTAAGCTCCCTCTGCATTTTCGACGCTTTAGAGTAAAAAAAGAACAACAACAAAAACAACCTAAAAAATTAAAAAAAAACCTGCTGTACAGTTAAAGCTACAGGGGAGAGAGTGTATCCGGACCTGTTCAACAGTAGGGAAATAAGGGACGGGGGAATCCCAGCCCTTCTCTGGAGTGAAATTGAATGGAATGAAAGGAAAGGCCGCTTCTGCCGGTGACCTTGTCGCCTTGCCTAGTCTGTCAGCATTCGGCTTCCATTGTGGGCCTCGGAAAGATAATCTCCTTTCTTGAGAGTGAAATGAAAGGTGTGCTTATGTTTTGCGGGATTGTGGCCACCCGATAGGCCTCAATTATTTATTTCCTGACTCGCTCGCAGTGGCCTCCCATGGCTGTCGTGCCGGCGAAATTAGGAGCGCAGCCGGGATATTTTCTCCCGTGAATGACGATCGGGTGCTGAGAATCCGAAGCAGCTCTTTCGGCGTCCATTTGATGTTCTCGGAGTCGGTCGTTGAAGCATCGCCCCGTTTGCCCGATGTACCTGGCCCCGCAGGACAGGGGGATCGCGTACACTTCCTCCGCTTCCTCTCCATCCCCCAAGATTTCCCTTTTCCGTAGTCCCACGGAGCGGGCGGTCTTTGAGCTTGAAGCCGAAAATAAATGTTGTTGAAGTTGAAAGATTGCCCTGTATGTATCGTCCCTTATGTTTCTCCACTTTCTAAATGTTTAAAAAGTACCGACACGCTAAAATAGAACAAGTTCCGGGATTTCATTTTAATTCCCCATGTGTGATGCAGGAGCGGCGCCACGGAGCCCCGTTCGTTTCCGCTGTTTGTTATCGCTAGGATTTGACAGTGCTCAATCACAATGCAAGACGCGCACAGAGCCACGCTCGCTATTGCAATGCACCGCCTAATAATGATATCTGTGGAGGAGACGTGCGCACATCAGTCTCGCGCAGCGCTTGCTCAATGGCAGCACTTTCTGTAAAGGTGCATTCACACCAACCATGTAAGCAGTAGCGCGATGCGACTAAATCGCATTACAAAAAAAAAAACAAAAAAAAAACGTAGATGGTTACACTGGCGTGCGCGATGAGCGAGTCCAACGCCTTCGTTGGCGAGTCGCTTCTCAAAAACTCTCGCTCCGAACGCCGTTGATTGGCTCAGCCTCTCCGCGACTAGATCGCATCGCAAAACGTCGGGTCATCAAGCGACTGCTCAAATCGCGTCGCTTTTTGCCCGCGATGGTCGCTTTTTCGATGAAAGTTATCACGCGACTAGATCGCATCGCCGGTGTGAACGCGCCTTAATGTCGAACCAGTCTCACGGCGCGTCCCGATATTGGCGTTTGTACCTACGCGCGAGTACAACATCCGGCACAATTTGCGTTTGCAAAGCCTGGTTCAGCCGCGCTAAAACGTTTAGCCAACCTTTGGACTGGAGAAATAAGAGACACTCGAAATAAGATAAAGTGGCCAGCCGAATAAAACTTGATTTTTATTTAATTAAGACGAAGACCGCCCGCTTACATCAAACACCTCATCAGTCAAACTCCAAGGCAGTAAGCCTAGTTCTGGCACTTGTTTGGCGACTTTGGCCCGTAGCTGCCAGATGACAACTAAACTATCGGGAAGCCAAGCCTAACTTTGGCTCTTGTTTGGTGACTTGGGCCGAAAGATGCCAGATGTCAACCGAACTACAAGGTAGTAAGCCTAACTCTGGCACATCTGTAGCAATTTTGGCCCGAAGGTGCCAGATGACAGCCGAACTATCAAAAGGTGAAGCCTAACTTGGCATTAGTTTGGCGATTTTGGCCCAGAAATGCCAAATATCTGCCGAACTACCGGGCAGTAAGCCTAACTCTGGCATTTGTTAGGCGATTTAGGCCCAAAGATGCCAGATGATAACCAAACTACCAGGCAGTGAAGCATAAGTTTGGCACTTGTTTGGCAAATTAGGGCCAAAATACCCAGACTGTTGCCAAGGGAGGTCAGGTTTGGCTCTACTTTGGCTTCTTCGGGCTTTTCAATGCCCTAAACTCCCAGACAAAAGCGAAGTTTCGGCCCAGAACTCAGTGCTACCTGGGTGCCTCGCGGCGTATCCGAAAAGTTTCGAATTGCACGTCGCCGTGGGGATGGCGTTAATGTAGAAGATGTCGTAATGGGCCTGACTGGAAGAGCACATAAATGGTCCCGATGTAAAAGAAAGGAACTGCAACAAGATCTGTAGTTGGGCTAGGTGGTTGGTCATGTTAAAATAGTATTTAAACAGCGCAAAACGACGGAGGACGACTGGAAGAACACAGACACAAATTTACTTGTGCACGGTACAGCAAGAACTGTAATTTTTTTTTTCTTTTTTTACGGACTTTATTGTTTGCGAGTCGGTGAAATAGGACATAATCGTGGTCACTAAATTTCGTGAATTGCAGACGCCGGTATTGAAACTCTTAAGAAGCGATATTTTCTCGTGGCCTTAAGTTTCGCGAATTTTCCAGTTCATGAACTTCGCGAAAAGTAAAGTTTCGCGGACATTAAGTGTTTTACAGTGAACATAAAAAGAACCGAATCGATAAAAAAAGCTTCCCGCCTTTCCACTCTGGTGAAGAAGGAAGACCAGCGAAGCTGTAGTATAGTGGGAATGAAGTAATGGCCGGCCTTAAGTCGGCAAGCCAGTGTGGAAAGGCACGAAATGTTGCCGCCGTCACTCATAGATGGCGATAGCTGTCCAGAGTTCTGTGTCATCAGGTCATTTGAGGACGGCCACGATCCTGGGGAAACTAGCCCTTAACAGCTCCGCTCCAAAACTATTAACTCGATAACACACCCTTCCCATACAGGCTGTTGATCTATGCCTAGATAAACGCCTCTTATGATGAATTACGTCCCTTGTAATGCAAGGGCAGTCTGAATTGTTTTTTTTTTATTTCCACGTACTTGCCCTACATTCTAATAAAATCAACCGCGTTACTCGCAGGGGCTATGCGTTGTTTTAATACCATTTAAATGTTTTCCAATACCCTGAAAGAAAAACGGTGAAAAATCCTCTGATTTACGCTGCAACTCACCGACCTAACACACATGCTTGGATCTTTTGGATGTCGTTGTGGGTGTCAATTTTAATTAAGTATTAACATATTCGCTTTATGCTGCGCCTTTTGTGAGTGGCACTTTCAACCAGAAATATATACCGTTTTCCTTTCAGTACATAAGAAATAAAAATAGCAATGTTAAGGCTTAACTGGTTTCTGTAGAACCCACACTCATTAAATATAAGCATAATAAATGCACTGCATGAAGTAACCTTTGTGAAAAAGCTAAATTGCACTGAGTTCGCTGGTTTATTTGCACGGATTTTTTGACGCCCCAATAGCGATCAGAAGCACCTTGTAGAACTAGGTAGGGACTTCTACATGCTCTTGATCTACACCTAGATAAACGCGTCTTATGATGAATTATCTCCCTTGTTATACAAGTGCAGCTTCCCTTTTTTGTTTTAATTGCAAGGGAACAAATTTTTGATTTCACTCTATTCTAATTTTCTGCAGTCAAAGTTTCTTCATATAGGCGCTCACAATTTATATAATTCAGGTTGATTTGATTAATAATGATTTATTATAAGCTTTTCGGATCTATTTACATGAAGTAGGTCTAATATTTGCGCCTTGCCTTCAATAATAGTGCAAGATGCACTATTATTGCTGCGATTCGAAATAACTTTATGGACCTTACAGTTATATGGCAAGATGAGAGATTCACGCTGATAAATAACGTGTCAAGTACAAATTGCGATTGTACTTCTATCCTTGCATGTTCTTTGACTGTGTGTGAGCAAAAGCATTTGTGCGTGAAGTTCACATCTAAAAGTGCTTCAAAGTTTAATTCTTCATTTTTTCCTGATAGTTAAGAGGTGCAGTCTACTCCAGTGAAGTTAAAATCCCCCATCATTATAACTTGCTTAGAGATTCCTTTAGGATTAAAAAAAATGCATTGAGCTCCTTAAAATGTTCGCCAGCCGCTTGTGTAGGTCAATACAAAACACTTACTATGAATTCATTATAGTCAGGGTTCTGTGTTAGCAGATCAATAAAACAAAACCCGAAATACACCCGCCAGAAAACGTTTTGGCAATTCGGATTTATCCAATAAACACCGAAGCTAGATGTGCCATTCACCTCCCCCCCCCTCCCCCGGGCCCCTAAAATAAAAGATGGTATGTTACATTTTGATTAGCAGACCCTATTAAAAAAACCAGCACAAACTGGTCCCAGCATCCCAGCTTCATGTTGGGTTATTGCTCCAGCATGCCCAGCACAAGCTGGTCCCATCATCCCAGCTTCATGCTGGTCCCACCATCCCAGCTTCATGCTGGTCCCACCATCCCAGCTTCATGCTGGTCCCAGCATCCCAGCTTCATGGTGGTCCCAGCATCCCAATTTCATGCTGGGTTATTGCTCCAGCATGCCCACCTTGACGTGCTGGTCGAGCTGGTTGGATGCTTGGTGAATGCTGGGCAAATGCTGGGACATGCTGGGTGAACTGCTCATGCTGCTGAGGCTGGTGTACTTCCCCACCAGGTTAACCAGTTGAAATGAATACACAGGATAAACAAGCCAAACTTTTTAGAAAAGCCAGCTCGGCATATCTAATTTATTATTTTCGAATTCGCGGTCTGCTCACATGAGCTCAGATGTTACACATCCACTGCGCTGACACAGTACTAACCGGCGCACAGACAGTGGTTCTCGGTGCAAAACAAACAATGCTATTAAAACTAGATTGCTTATCTCTCAACACGAAAAAAACTAGACACATGCCAAAATCAGGCAATAACAATAAAAGTAATGCACGGATGAAGAAGCGAACCTGGGTCCCGCCCGTAATGGGGGCGAAGAGTCCTCTTGCGTAGTTGGCAGAGGCGAGGAAATCCATGTGGCTTGGATGGCATTGGCGATACTCCTCGGCACCACCGTTATTCACGAGCACAGAGATGTTCGAAGACACAAAACGACGCCTCAGTCGGGGCATCTGACTTCTTATCACGCTGAACGGACTGCCGCTCGCTGTCTCCTTAAATCCC
Organism: Ixodes persulcatus; assembly: GCA_013358835.2. Taxonomy (NCBI): domain Eukaryota; kingdom Metazoa; phylum Arthropoda; class Arachnida; order Ixodida; family Ixodidae; genus Ixodes; species Ixodes persulcatus. The sequence continues at coordinate 27,533 of JABSTQ010001475.1, read as the reverse complement.
GCTTCGCTTGCACCGCCGTTCAAGTAGTCGCCAAACAACGCGCACACAGCCGTCCCTTCGAAAATCTGCCGAAGATAGCCAAACGTGCCCCAAATTCTCCGTTCCTACCACTCTCTCTCTCTCTCTCTCTCTCTTTTCTCGCACACAAAGGAAGCTCGCAGCGTGCCTGAAGCGCCCGGTTGTCTACCGAAAACGAGAGGACAAAGAACAGGACGGGGCATCGTCCCAATCCCAGGCGACCTAGGCGCACGCGCCCCCGGCAATACCAGTTCGACAAGCTCTCGCCGACCTTGGCGTGCGCGCTCCCAGCAAGACCAACTTTGCCAGCTTGAACCAGCTTGGCCAGCTTGAAACAGGTTGGCCAACTTGATCCACCTTGGCCAGCTTGAACCAGCTTGGCCAGCTTGAACCAGCTTGGCCAGATTCGAAACCAGCTAGAACCAGCATGACAAGCTTAAACCAGCTCAAGTACCAGCTTGCCCAGCGGCAGTGCCAGCTCGAACCAGCTCGAACCAGCTTGAACCAGCTTGATTACTACCTAGACCAGCTCGAACCAGCTTGAACCAGCTTAAAAACCAGCTAAACCAGCTTGCCCAGCTTGATATCCTTGCTGGATTTTTCAATAGGGGATGGTCAATCTTTCTGAGAAAATGCCACCACAATTATCTTTATAATTTCGGAACACTGTAAAAAAAGGGTCATACCGTTATTCTTGTCAAAGTTCATTCAGGACAAGAGTCACTGTTTTGATTTCCTGGTTGGGCCATACTAGATGTGCTTTAGAGGAATTAGAGATTGTGTTTTTGGCATGGAGATTGCATAAAATTTAAAGGAGGGCATTTAAAACGTCTCTAGTACATCCTTCAAGCCTGACCTGCAAAAAGTGTTTCCTCAAGGAAAAAAATCCTCCTTCCCTCGCTTCCCTTTTCCTCTCTCCAGATGGCGGGGGACTCCTTTTGTTACTGCGTCTTGGAGCTGGATCAGCCGGGATAAGCTCCCGGCTTAACCAGCACTAAGATACAGCAACAAGAGGACTCCACCCTTCATCCAAGTACCTGGGAGAGAGTAGAAAAGAGGAAGGGTGGCGAGGAGGATTCGATAAATTATTTTGTAGGTCGGTCTTTAACTGCTACTCCTGCTCAACCGCGGGATAGTTTGACGGAATAGAATGGGGTGAATACGGATTCCCAGCGACTTCCTCCAGGGGGTGATTGATTTTAATGTATCGATGTTTATCAAAGCAGTACTTGTCTGCAACGTTTGTCGTCGGACAAATTAGTCTTGCCAATGGAAATGGCACCAATGCCACATCCAGCTTAAGAAATATTAATTTATACAAGCGCGTTTGATCTTTTATCTGGAAAACATTTACATGGGGATAATATTTATTTATTTTGTTTTAACAGTAAACACTGCGTAATTAAACTCCAAATTTCGGAGAATTGAGAATAAAAAAAAATAAACTGAAAATTTTTGAATTTTCGGCAAAAAATAAACTCCGAAAAAAAAACCCTGCAAATCCGACGATAAATAAGCTCCGAAAACACGGAACCCTAATTATAGTCTACCTTGACTCAACACCAAACATTTTCAATATCTGGAGCGCCATCTATTGCAGAGGAAATCGAGAGATGTTTAGCTATTAGAGACACTCACCTTCCCTGACTCTCTCTGTCCTTTCAAAGGAGATGATGACCAGGAGGTACTTTTGCATCGTCAGGGACAATCTAATCCAGCCGAGTTTTGGGGATGGCCACTACCCACTACAGGGGAATTATGGTGTACCAAATTGGTCGCAATTCTAGCGTTTTGTTGAAAAGATTTCGTGGGTTTACGTTAAGTAGTAAATACACTTTTATTGTTTTGGCAGTATGGTTCCTGTCAATGCCAAATTTCTAGGGGAGGTGTACTAGGATCAAAAAGTTCAACCCTGACTTATTCCGTGCTCAGGGGACAGTATATTAGAAGCAGAAGGTTTACCCCTTTGATTCATTTTAACATTCCATCCGTACGTCACTTCTTCGGTCTTCGGCTTATCCTACGATAATTGCACCTTGTCTCACCTCCTTTTGTTGTCATTTGCACTCCCCCGTAGCTTCCCTTTGATCAAACTTAATGTTTCCGAAAAGTTTTCGTTCATAAACGTTCACGTTTCTTTCAATTATTTAACATTTCGAACAACGTCTTGTTTCTCGTTGTAGTTTTCGAAGTTCATAATTATTTGCCTTGGCTTGTCAGTAGCCATTCTTTCAAGACAGTGAAAACTTTCGACGGATGCACCTTCAAGCCTTCGTGTTGTTTTCAAAAGCCGCTGAACTACTTTCTTCATTATATATTGCTCTGACGTTCTCAGGTTGGACTACTCCGTGGATTACTAAATTGCTTCGTCTAGTCCTGTTTTCCTGATTATAGACTTTCGTTTCATGCTTTACCCCTGTGAATTCTAAACGGGCTAATTTTGGTTGTGCGTCGCTAATTGTTGCAGTGGGACTATCATTTTTAGAAGAGGATGTTTCAATAGTATCCAATCTTTTATTAAGGTATACCTGTTAGTTTCAGATATTTGTGATATGTTAGCAGCCATCGTTTCTGAAATTAAAAGATATTCTAGAAAGTGATCGGATATGGATTCTTTTCGACGTCCCAGATCCTTATCAATAGAAGTGAAGCCAAAGAAGAAACATCAGTAGAAACGATGGATTGAGCGGTAAAAATAATCAAAAGTCTTACATGCCTGCATGTAAGCAAAGGGAGATATCTTAAACATGTCTTCTTCGCTCTAGCATTGCGTCCTGACTGGTGATCCGCGCATTTGCTATTTTATATCCCTTAAGTTTGCCTTGGATGTGCCCTCAGGACTGCTGATTGCTCAATGAAACACGTGGTTTAACTTCTTAGAATGAATCCTAGGGCGAGTTGGATATTCATACTGTAGGATATAGCGCAAAAGTAAACTCTCACATTAAAAGTACACGCACACCAGAAAAACGGTCACTCACGTCGCGCTGACTTACAACTCGGCTTGTATTTTCGTCTTCTTTCTTTTTCTTTTACCCGTATGCGGAGGGCAAGTTCGTCTGCTTCTCGCGCAGGGGGTACCGGTGACGTCAGAACGCCGTGCCCTGATTGGCTGATCGCGGCCCCCCTATCTGAGCGTCCTCTGCTCCTTTGCAACGTCGTCTGCGTCTGTCTTACCTTTCCTGCGACATTCGGAAGTGCAGAGGCCAGATTCACAAAACCATGTTAAGCCGAAAGAGTGCATAAGACAAAACGTGAGAACAAATTCGTATTCACGAAACGAAATTATCGTAAGTTTTGCTCAGGTTACGATGGAATCCTATGACGATCAACTCAGCATGGCCGACAGCGTCGCTCAGTTATTTGGTCGCGACGACCAGCGGACGTTTATTTTTGTACGTGCTCTTCTCACGCGTTACGACTACAAGCAGCAAGAAAAAAGTAAAAAGTACTTGAAATAAACCACGACGAACAAGAACGCTGGATCCACAAACACCCGGGAAATGCTCCAACGGCCACGATTCCACTGACCCCGTCCAAGCGAGCTCGGCAGATAGGCCTAGCAGCGGCGCAGCGGTGCTCCGACGGTCCTTGGCCAAGACCGTCTGCCCACGACCGGCTGGCGTGCTGAATGGAATATGCCCGCGCTACCCTTGTGAACCCTTCAATCTCTTCCTCTTGTCAACGCCTCGTTTTCCGAGGCAGCGGCGACTCTTGCCGGTGAAAAAGCGGTGAATCTCCGACAGACGCAGGAAAGGTAAAGCAGCCATCGCTTTGACTAGCAGACGTAAAGCAGACGACGTTAACTGCACCAACCCTCCGACGCCGTTTAAGAGTGAGGAGTCTCGCCGCACACGCAAGGAGGGAAAAAGTATTTGGGAGGGAACTTGCGGACACTCTCGCTTCTTAGCAGACAAACCTCGGTGCCTCGGGACACCTCGCCAGCGAGTCCCTTGACTTCCCTCCTTGATGCGCGTCTGCTAGTTCTTCGACAAAAACAACGTACCGCTCGAGTTATTTCGTCTCCCCTCTCTGACAGGCGAAGTCGAGCTCGCTCGTAAAGACCTGCACTTCCGAAAGTCGCAGGAAAGGTAAGACAGACGCAGACGACGTTGCGAGCAGACGACGTTGCAAAGTTGCAGACGACGCTCAGATAGGGGGGTCACGATCAGCCAATCAGGGCTCGGCGTTCTGACGTCACCGCTACCTCCTTTCTCATGCGCAGAAGACGAAAATGAGCCCACTTGCGAGGCGTATTAAAATCGTCATGTCTCACTTCGTTGTCTTCGATACAAAACAAATAGCAATGTCTATCACACGTTACCTACGAGTGTCAAGATATAGCAGTTCTTTTTTCAGTAATTGTTATGAATCGACTACTAAAATAAGTGTCACTCCTTTTAAGGTCGTTAGCTACCTTAATAATCTCACGTGTTAATTAGTGAAGGTTCTTTCCAATACAGTGCTACTTTTGAAGCCCGCAGTGCACCCACAGTCACGGCAGCGAATTCCCAAAAGTCCTAAGTTTGTTATTCGGGTGTTCTTATGTTCCCTTAATCTGTCGTTTATACATTTTCCAGTTTGTTGTATGTACTGTTTGCGCATAAAAGGGGAAAGGAATAAATCACTCCTTCTGAGCAAGGTATGTACGGGGTTCTATGCTCTTCAGATAGCCGGTATTAGTTTCTGCTATGGAGTTAACTTTTTGTCATAGGCCTGAGAGTTTTATGGGGGCAGAAAAGGCTACATCGATATTTGCGCAATTCCCAATCTTCTTAAGGTTATGGGAATTGTTATGAATGTAGAAGACGACTACCGGTATTTGGTTACTGTATCTGTCACGTCACTTGCCGGATGTGGTTTCACCTTTTTTATACTGTTTACGGAGACTTGGCGACTGAAGCTAAGAGATGCAAGGATATCCTGCACTTAGTATCCTAGATAGTTGTCATGCGAAAATTGTTTGACCTGAATGCGGGCAGGGCATGAAACTCAATCACACCGAAAATATTTTCAGTGTGAGTTCATTTTTGCGCTATATCCTACAATATGAATATCCAACTTGCCCAAGCATCCATTCTAAGAACTTTAATGTCTAGCATTTCGGGCCCATTCGCAAGGTCTTTGATCCCGTTCTCACCATCATGAGTGTCATCGCCATTTGTCAAGCGAGGACCTACAGTTACTGTCTTCCGGTCTAAAAGATTACCCCCGAAGTCTAGGAGCTGTTTGGGCGCTTTGCCTCCTCTGTAGGTCACGGGAGGAGGGTATGTAAGATTCTACAATCCCAGTGGCATAATCAAGCAAAGCATTACCGTGATTGGTTTCACCTTAAACTGTGTAACAATGCAAGTCCATTGGCGGGAACAATGATATGGCGAGAAATTGCCTACATTGCTGAAAGTAGGACGGAGTTTCTTTGGCGTTTCACCCTAAACCACCTTTGCGCCATCACATTAAGGAAAACTACCTGTCGCTGCAATCCTGTACGCAACATCGGAGACGTACAGTTACCGCAATAAGTGCAGCACGTTCTCAGCATGGTGTCCGAGTTCGCCGTAGAACCCAATAAATCGGCACCTGAGCTACAGTCTCTAGTAAGACAAGTGTCAAGACTGGCTTCCTTTTCTGAGTGTGATAGATGCGCTTCAGAGGGCGTAGATATTTTGTCACCATATAAACCTTCCGCCAATCAAAAAGGCTGAAGCTTTACTGAAGGAGAATTCTTTAAACATAGTACCAGCAGACAAGGAAGGCACGGTGAGTGGACACGGCAACCCAGCCGTGATGATGTCGCCTAATGTACCACTACTCATGCAGGTTGGTGATAGAGAACATGTTTTTCACAGCCATTACCTTTGTTTGATTGTATTGGCGTGTCCACACACAATTGCTGCTTGTGTACGCGATTGTTTCTCTGTAGCAGACCTGTTGCTCATACTAGCTGGAGTTGTGGAGGAAAACCGAGGGCCTATTACGCAACAAATGTTTGATGATATGATTCGGACACAAAAGGAGATCCTTGCTAAAATTACTGAGGTACAAGTAAAACAGACTTCGTCGGAAGAAAGTATGCTACAAATGCAAAACAGGCTATTTACAATAGAAAAAAAAAACACTTGAGAGCGTAGGTGAAACCGAGAACAGGCTCGCTAAACTTGAAAACTCTGTTAGTGGCTATGATGTCGAAATCAATACTCTTGTAAAACAAATTGCTGACTTAGAAAATTGTTCACAACAAAAATATCCTTATCGTAAGGGGAACTAAGAAGAGGCTTCTGAAAACGACGATGTACTAATGAGGAAAAAAGATGACTGGTAGAGATCGCCCTGTAATACTACAGTTGCGGATTTTAAAGAGAAAATGGCTATCATGAAAAGCTGCGTCATACTTAAAGGTACCAAAATTAGGATCAATGAAGACTATTCTAAGAGGGTTGTCGAGCTTCGAAAGAACCTGTGGAATTCAACCGCAGAGGAGAGGAAAAACGGTGCAAAGTCAATCTGGTCTTTGATAAGCTGTGACTTAACAATATTCTGTACGCCTGGAATGAAGTCAGCAATGAGAGATACAAGTGTCGCGTTCCTCCGGAAGCAAACAACGAGTGACTAAAACAAAATGATTCAGCATGTTTTAAAATATTAAACGTAAACGCCAGAAGTATTGCAAACAAGGTTGGCGCGCTCGAAAGCATAGTGCTAGAATACGATCCTGAAGTGGCTGTACTTACAGAGACATGGCTTCATGAAAATATCCTAATCTCCGAAGTTACTCCTCCGAACTATTCAATGATAAGAAAAGATAGAGGGGGAAGAGGTGGCGGAGTTGCTATTATGTTTAAAAATAACATCAACTTTGATGTCCTTGAGAAAGAGTGGGATGTGGAAGCATTATGGATAAGATAAAATTGAATAACCATACAGTTTATATTGGTGGCGTGTACAGAGCCCCAAAATCGCCAGTTGAAATTCTGTTAAACCTAAAGGGCTATATAGATTCAAATTTACGTTACGGAGACAACATATTGTTACTGGGAGATCTTAATTTACCTGGGATTGACTGGTCATCATATTCTCATGGAACGGCGGAAGTAGCTAGTTGCGAACAATTATTAGAACTTGTATTTTGCTATAACTTACGCCAGGTAGTAACAGATCACACTAGAGTATGTTAAACAACGTCAACAATTTTAGATCTGTTTTTTGTTTCCGAGAGTTTAAAACCACCTTTTTCGAAATGTGAAACCGAAGAAGAGCTATCTGATCATGGATGGTACTCGTCTTATTGAATGTTACCCCAGAAAAATCGCACAGCCATCCACGAAAGATGTTTTTGGATTTTAGAAGTGCTGATGATGTAAGCGTATTTGATTGCCTTGAACAATAGTTTGATGATTTTATGTTTTTTTAGCAATCAAATGCTAGGTCAGACCGGAAGGTGTCTTGACGATCGCCTTCGTGAGCATAAGAACACATTCCCCAACAAAATCTCCGGTCAATTAGGCATTCACTGTCGAGACTGTGGCTGCTCAGTGCTGCTGAGAAACTGCGCCGTGCTTGGCAAGCCCCGCAACCAGCTCACAAGAGAAATTATCGCGGCAGATAACATTGCAAAACATAACGGCAGATGTGTTAGTACTCCGTCTTTAACCTTGTCACAAAAAGAGTTAGACTACCTAGCCTTACATTAATTTCAATTTATTTTGCTTTAAATTTAGCTTCATATCGAAAGAAAAGAAAAAAGACCAGTTATTCTCCCTGGCCCTAGCCTATAGTACAAATAGAAGTAGAGGAGAAAGTGTAAATATACTGAGAGTTGTCAGTCAGCGCTGCGTAAGTGTCTCTTTCTTTTCTGTGTATGCTGAATCGAGTGACTGCTTTCCGGGTGCGCTGTTCCCCCTGTACATCATGAGTAGCGGTTCTTTTCCCAGCGCGTGAAAAATAGAAAATATTATACCCGTCCACAAGAGCGGTAGTGTTAATGACGTCTGTAATTTTCGCCCGATTCCCCTTACTGGTACACATCGCGACACTGTTAGCGCGAACACGACATCGGCGCATTTTCGCATCTTACTTCTAAATAGTTCGCGAGCACGAACTTTTATCGCTTACAACATAGAACTAGATGAGCTCTTTCCGTAGCAATAATAACTTGGATGACATCCCTTGGTTTCAAAGAGAAAAACTGGAAAAACCGGAGATCGCTTGTTCGCGCTAACAGTGTCGCGCTCTGTACATGCTCTAAGCTCCTTGAGCAGACCATATCTAAGCATCTACTGGCTTACCTTGAAAATTATGAAATATTATTTAAATCATGGCATGGTTTCCGCAGAGGTCTTTCCACGACTACCCAGCTCATAGAAACGGGTCATGATCTCTCTCAAATGATAAATTGTCGTGGTCAAACTGATATAGTATTTCTGGATTTCGCAAAGGCGTTTGACAAAGTATTTACCCAAAATTGGTATTGAAAATCAGTGCTGTCTCTAAAACTCCAGCCATCGGGAAATGGTTTTCCTCTTATCTTTCGTCACGGAAACAGTATGTTAATGTTGGGGGAAGCAAATCCACTATGTCCCCAGCTGTTTCAGGCGTACCCCAGGGCAGTGTCTTGGGACCTCTTTTATTTTTAATTTTTATTAACGTTCTGCGCAATGACATCTCAGTTTTAATCAGACTATTCGCCGACGATTGTGTGATTTACAATAATATTAAAACATCAGACGATCAAATCGAATTAAACTGTAACTTAGAAAAAATTAAGAAGTGGTGTAACAGTTGGCAAATGATGCTAAACCCTGAAAAATCACTCTTCATGTCTATTACGAGAAAACAAATGTTTTGGATTCTAATCATTGCATTGCGGGCGCTGAGTTTGAGAGTAAAAGAACATAAATAATTAGGCTTAATATTTACTTCTGATCTAAAACGGAACACTCACATTGATAAGGTATGCATCAAAGCTAATAAAGCACTGTGGTGCCTTCGACGGAACCTCGCTATTGCAACTCCTGAAATAAAAAGTATGGCTTATATGACACTGGTAAGACCCGTCATCGAGTATGCTAAAATTGTATGGGACCCATTTACCGTTACAAATATCAATAAGCTGGAGAAAATTCAGCGACTCGCATCCAGGATTATTTTTAATAAGTCCAGCCACGTTCATTGCCCCAGTTAACTATGTGAACTTGCCAATCTTCCTACATTTGAATCAAGAACGAAATATGAAAGGTTAAAGTTTCTTTTTCAGATTATTCATAATTGCGTGAAGATAAAGAAATCTGAGTACTTTGAAATTTGCTCCACCGAATCCTCAAGACATCGGCATAGCATAAACATTCCTAGTCCATCTGTTAAAAACGATTGCTTTAAGCACAGTATTTTTCCGAGGGTTGTTACCTGATTCCGCTGTGTCATCTATTTTGCTAAATGACTTTCTGAAGCGTATCGCTGATATTGCTATATGTGCTACAGATTAAAACCCCTATAGCTTGTGTAAAGAAATGTATCAAAAATACGAATTGATCCGTTTCGTAAACTTCCGAAATTACGAAGCATCTCAATATACTTGTAACCTTTGTGTATGCTTGCACGTAAGCGTACATGTTTCTTTTTTTTCACCTCTGTAATAGCCCTGTGCAAGGGCTGACAGTATCAATAAATGAATGAATGAATGAATGAATGAATGAATGAAGGCGGTTTCGTTAAGCCCAAAGAGGAGTTCGGGGTAACAACCCTTTTAGCTATTGAATCCGTTTTCCAACATCACGACGACGTCTCTTTAGCAAAAGTAAAATGTTAAGCTAAGAGGCTCCTTCAGCACCTAAACATAAAAGATTCTTGCCCCGATTTAAAAAAAAAGCAAACACCTTAGCTTAGAAATATTTTTCAGCGCCAAGACGCACAAGGTTGAGTGTCCCTTGCGAGTTACTGTATCAGAAAGAGAAACCTGTCAAGAATCTCTAGCAATATTTGTACAAAGAAGACCTAATGACCTCTTTCTGGAAAAAAAAAATCATATGAAGTCGTCAGCTTTTTGCAAGAACACAGTGCTAACCAATACCCGGCTTTCTTGATCGACATTTATTTATTTATTTATTTATTTATTTTTTATGCATACTGCTGGCCCGTGGGCCGTGGCAGGGAGGAACAACATATAACAAAGTGATACAGTTCATACCTCCAATAAAAACTTTTAACAATACTATATTTACAAAATTTGATACAAGACGCGCCCATAGCACAATGAAAAAACAAAAAAAAACAAAAAACTAAGGACCTATACTATGCTTTACCTCAGGTACGCCTCTTAAAATGCATTGAAGACAGCATTGACTCGTATGGTGCCATAGCCTTCCAAAACACCTCAGGATTTTCCCAAAGCAACTTTCTTGATTTGCTCAGGTTTTACCGCAGGTATACCTTTGCGTCTTGGAACGGTAACACCTACCTACAAAAAAGGGAGTCTGCATCGGATCTTGCATTGCACCAATTCTCAGTAATCTTTTCTGCATACCACGACAGACAGATTCAAAATAGTTTAGATTTCTCGACTGCGGTAAAGGTGTTTCGCTACGTTGATGACTATTTGATACTCCTGGACACCAACGAAAAAGACCTCTCGATTCATGTGCCCAATGCGCTCGTCAATTTTAAAACATGTTTAAACCCCTTGGAAATTACACACGAGCTTCCACAGCTAGGATCCTTAAACGGACTTTTTTACTGGTTTTTGTTTTGCACCGAACCTGAGCGCACTGAACGTAGTAACTTAATGAAACTTTTCTTTTCTCAAATTTCGCTATATTTTAAAAGTTATAGCAAGTTAAAATTACAATAACAAGCATGACGTCCTTGGTTGCTTGACTGGCCGTGAACTAGAGGAGCGGTAGCGAGCTCAGCGAGCGCTCACGGCTGCCGGACTATGTGTCGACGGCGCGAGAGGGCGCCACTAAAGCATGTTCTGGAAAGGCTGTATGCAGCGGGCAGCCAGAGCGGCTTTCTTTGCATTTGCTGCGCGATTAAACACTAATTCGGCATGACAGTTCATTGGCCACAAACAACAGCAAACACCGGGTAAAGATCAGTTAAGAATGGGAGCCACTTCGCTCTGCCATACCGCGAAAGGCCAAACCGCAAGACAAAGCTGCTCTCCGAAGGCCTTCGGAACGCTCGGAGCCGGTCGGATCCTCCAGTCAATACGACCGCAGCGCCGCCGCGTATATCCGGGACCTTTCAGTGTCGGCGGCGCTGATCCCACAACTCCTTTCTAGTATGCGCCGCTTTTCCACCGCTTGGTGGCGGGTATGTCGCCAGGTCATTTTTTTTTCTGTGCTTTATAAACTGAATTTGTTTCTTTTCTGATTTAAAATACTGAATAAAAACAACTTTTATATATAATTGATACGGTTCGCGCCACTTATATTTTGTATTTCGACTAAAAAGAAGCTTTTAGCGGCTCTGACCAGTAGTAAGCCCCGGACCAAAGACGTCACATATCGCGCGCTTTCGGTACCGCGGGTCGCCCCCGTCGGTGGAGGAGGTTTCCGCGTCGTCCAGTTAAAATATGATGCACTGATATTTAGTTACTCTCTCCGTGCCCGCTGGCTTCCCGGAGCCCCAAGAGACGTGGAAACCGCAAAAAAGGTAGACGCTTAAATATGATTGCAGGATTCCTGGACCTAAGATCGTCTCTTCAGCCCCGTCATGTCTGTTGGTTGTATGAGCCGAGAGGGAAAGAAACATTCCTGAATTATAATTCGGCGCATTCTAAATTGGTAAAGAGAGGCATAGTCAATCAGTGCCTAAAGAACTCTATCTTCAAGTCCTGCCCGCATTTAGGTCTAACAGCGGGACCTCTATCTAGGATACGAAGTGCGGGATATCCTTTGTATCTATTAACTTTAATTGCCGAAAGTCTTCTTAAACACACTAAAAAAAGGTGAGCCCATATCCCGCAAGTCATGTGACAGATACAGTAATCAAAGACCGGTAGTCATCCCCTACATTCATAAGATTTCTCATAACCTAAAGAAGATTGGGAATTTCGCAAAAATCGATGTAGTCTTTTCCGCCCCATCAAACTCTCAGGCCTATGTAAAAAAGTTAACGCCATACCAGAAACTAATACCGACTGCACTGAAAAGCATAGAACCCCATACATACCTCTCTCAGAAGGAGTGATTTATTCCTTCTCCCTTTCTTGCGGCAAACAGTACATAGGACAAACTGGAAGATGTATAAATGACAGATTAAGGGAACATAACAACACCCGAACAGCAAACTCAGGACTTTCGGGCATTCACTGCCGTGACTATCGGTGTACTGCGGACTTCAAAAATAGCACCGTAATTAGAAAGAATCATCACCAATTAACACGTGAGATAGTTGATGCAGCTAACATCATAAAAAGGAGCGACGCCTGTGTTAGTAGTCCATCCATAACGCTTACTGAAAAAGAATTGTTATATCTTGACGCTCAACGGCAGTGTGTGATAGTAATTGCTATTTGTTTTGTACACAGTATCACGAAGTGAGATATGACGATTTTAATACGGGTAAAAAAAAAAGACGAAAATAAAAACTGAGTTGTAAGTCAGCGCGACATGAGTGACTGTTTTTCTGGTGTGCGTGTATTTTCAGTGTGAGTGAGTTTACTTTTCGCGCTATATCCTACAATACAACGTGGTCTAAGTTCTCGACACTGCACACATTCAGATGCTGTGTTCTTGTTACCTGGATGACGATCCCTTAGTTTACAGCGTGCGTTTTTAGGATGTTCGTTGCACCGTGACGTCCGTGCGCGTGGTTTGCAGCCGATAAGCTTTAGAGTTACAGCAGCAGCAGCCACGACTGCATGTAGTAAAAGAGCGGTCTGTAAAACACGTGTGCTGCGCTGTCGCTTTGCCCATTCATAGGTATATGTTGATCCATGCTGGAATATAATATCTCTTACTTCACACCTTGAAGAATATTACCTAGAATATATTTTTTTCGCTGACACAAATATTAAAACAGATTAAATTGAATTTTGCTTATATTTAGGACATGGTTTTATTATCAGTGGCGCTTGCGAGGTTTGCTCACAAGAAGCTTACTTCCGTAGACAAGCAGAAGCTCATTTATTGCTGCGCTGTATTACGCCAAGTCAAATGTTTAGATCAGAGGTTCTCAACCATCGATGTTTCGCGGACCCCTTGTGGATCGGCGGAGATGATGGAGGACCCCATTCGTGGTGAGGGGAGGGGAAAGGTATAGGTTAAATATAATAATGATTTAAGAAATGGATTATACTAAGGATTAGTGTGAAGTATGCCTCTGTTATTGACATACACACAAGAAAACTCGACCGAAAACTAAATATTTCTTCTCGACCGGAAAAAAAAAAATTATTGCTGGGCTTGACTGATGAGGCAGGGCTTCACGGACCCGTAAAATGCCTTCACGGACCCCAAAGGGTCCGCGGACCCCCATTTGAGAACCACTGGTTTAGATCATACTGCATATGGAGTACCACCTTCGTGTATCGCTGCAGTACATGCCGATGTGCAGTACGCCAAATCTGGAGTGAAGTAAGGATCCATCGTAAAAGAAAGCTTTTCTTTGACTTACGCGGATTTTGTTTGCAATCACAATTGGAAAAGCAGCTAACAAACGTTCGATTTTTTAAAATCTTGTAATTCGTTATCGCTGCGAATTCGAGAGTCCGAAGCGGTTAAACATACCAAGCACTGAAACATATCCAAGTTTTTAAGAGCTATTAAGGCTTGTGTTTGACTGCTCAAAAGTTCCCTAACATTTTAATTCCAAAAAAAAACGTCATTGTTTATTTTACTAGATGCTAAAAGCTCATCGCAAGTTCTAGTTTTGCAGTTTTGCAATTCTAAGATTTCTCATTACAGAAAAAAGATTTGTGATTCAATATAACGAGAAAAATAAGCTGGCCTGCATATGGAGTACCACCTTGTACTAGCACGGCCTATATGAGCTGAACCGCGGATCAATGTGGCGCGTGTATTTACCAAAGGTGTCTGTTGCATTAAAAAAATTTGTTACACGCTGAGGATAAGACAACTCCCCTTCGGCGCTTGCTACTCCACTCTGCACTTCCTAGTCGTCTTCTGTTAAGACAGCAATTTAACGTTTTGGCCGAGCGGTCTTGATGGACGTATGAATCGCCGGGCTTGTTCCTCGTAGCTTGAAAACGCGACTCGTGTAGTGCATTCCTCTCAGTAGGCGTGAATAGTGACATTCACAGTCGATACCAGCCTTATCTATACAATTGCCAATGCCTAATATTCTTTACTGCTCAGATGTCCGATACGGGTCTATCAGCCGTCCGGAATCCTTGGAATAAGTCTCTGGCAGAAGCAGAGAGACACCTGTGTCTGAGCGACTCAACAGGGGATTGCTTCTTGTGCGATCATAGGTCGGGGCTCTACTGAAATATTTCGAGAAAGTTCGCCATAGCTTTCTGCTCTATCATGCATGGGGTTTAACAATTCAAAACGACTACGGGATGTCGCGTCCACTTTCTCATAATCAGACGAGACGGGAGTGCAGTGTGGCGCCTGGAGCGTCGGAAGGGAATCGTCTTGACCTCAGCTTGCCACACAGTTTGCAGAGAAATGAGCTAGGCGGCTTTAATACTACGGCGCGCCACGCAGAAAAACGTTTCAGTTCATATTGGCAGCGGAACAACAGGATATTTTTCCAAAGTCAAGTCAAATCATTCCTGCAAAAATTACGCATCGCAGTAAAAAAGGTAAACGGCGTATTGGCCTCTGCCCAAAGGCCTATTTGGGTAACTTATTACCGTTCGGCATAATAGGTTATTAACTAATTTTGGTGAAGTTGCGTTTGAATTACAAATTTAAATTTATATTTTAAATTACAAAATTTCTAGATATCAACACAAATAAGACTGAATGACCGGTGTTCGTTTTAAAACTTTTATATTGCTGTTGTGAAGGAAGTTTTTCACTTCTTTGGCTGTAGGAACAATTAGAAATATGCAGACAATTGTGCACGTCAGACACTCAGTTTAATGACGAACATCGAATAATGCCGGAACACAGTTACCCAGAGTGCATTCGTATTGTTCTCTCGAATACTGCGGGACTTAAAAATTAGGGATGAAACGTATTATCTAGAAGGCTACTGTTTCCTTTGTTGTGGCCCCTCGTCTCTTCTAATATAATACAATAGATAAGTGCAAGCAATCTCCCATTTTTAGAGCGCACCCAATATGTCTTATATAAGTTTCATTTAGGTAAATATGGTATACTAGTACAATCGTCTGACAAAAAAATTAAAGCCGTTTATAACTCCCTGTAACGCCGAATTGGAGCGCAGCTCTTGAGGAGGAGGAGGGAAGGGTACTGGGGGGGGTCAAGTGACCTCACGGGGGGGTGTCACGTGACCTGGGGGTCACGTGACAATGACGATGCCGATGACGTGATCAGTGACGTCACTGATGACGTAATCAGTGACAATGACGATGACGATGCGGATGCCGATGACGTCATCAGTGACGATGCCCAAGCCGATGAGGTCATCAGTGACGTCACTGATGACGTCATCAGGTGACGATGACGATGCCGATACCTCGGGGGGGGGGGTCACGTGGCCTCGGGGAAAGGGGGGGGGGTCACGTGACCCCCCCTCCCCGAGGTCACCGAAGGTACCCTAGGTCCTCCCGAGGACCTCCCGAAGGAACCCGAGGTCCTCCCGAGGTCCTCCCGAAGGGACCCGAGGTCCTCCCGAAGGAACCCGAGGTCCTCCCGAGGTCCTCCCGTAGGAACCCGAGGTCCTCCCGAAAGAACCCGTGGTCCTCCCGAGGTCCTTCCGAAGGAACCCGAGGTCCTCCGGAGGCAATACCGAAGGAACCCGAGGTCCTCCCGAGGTCCTCCCGAAGGACATCGGGAGAACCTCGGGAGGACCTCGGGTTCCTTCGGGAAAATTTACCCATAATGCACCGCGCGGTTACGCCGACGGCGACGCCAACGGCGACGGCGACGGCGACTGCGACGCCGACGTCGCTCAAGCCGGAAACGGGCGCCTAAGAGCTGCCCTCTAATATCTTTGTGACGCTATACAAGATCATCGCCTATGTATTTTAACTTGTCATAAAGCGAGAAATTGTCATAAAACGGGCGCCTAAGAGCACAGCTCTTAGGCGCCCGCTTCCGGCTTGAGCGGCGTCGCCGTCGCCGTCGCCGTCGGCGTCGCCGTCGCCGTCGCCATCGCTGTCGCCGTCGGCGTAACCGCGCTGTGCATGATGGGTGAATTTTCCCGCTAAATCTAGCGGAAAATGTTTCCCGCTAAATCTAGCGGTAAATATTCCCGCTAAATCTAGCGGAAAATTTTCCCGCTAAATATGTCTTATATAAGTTTCATTTAGGCAAATATGGTATACTATTACAATCTTCTGACAAATATTTTTGTTACGCTATACAAGATCCTCGCCTGTGTATTTTAACTTGTCATAAAGCGAGATTGAAGAGCGAAGGAACTGTGCCAAAGCAGTGCTATTATAAAAAAATGACTGAATATTAAAAAAAAAATTAAAGCCGTTTACAACTCTCTGTAACGCCGAATTAGTGCGCAGCTCTTGAGGAGGAGGGGAAGGCACGGGGCAGGGTCACGTGACCTCGGGGGGGGGGGGGGTCACGTGGCCTGGGGTCACGTGACCTCGAGGGGGGGGGGGAAACATTTTCCGCTAAATTTAGCGGGAAAAATTTTCCACTAATATTAGCGAGGAAAATTTCCACTAAATTTAGTGGAGAAAATTTTCCGAAAGATTTAGTGGGGAAAATTTTTCGCTAGATTTAGTGCGCAAAATTTTCCGCTAGATTTAGCGGGAAAAGTTTTCCACTAAACTTAGCGGGGAAACTTTTCCGCTAGATTTAGTGGGGAAAATTTTCCACTAGATTTAGCGGGAAAACCTTACCGCTAAATTTAGCGGGGAAAATTTCTCCGCTAAATTTAGGGGGAAACTTTTTCGCTAAATTTAGTGGGGAAAATGTTCCGCTAGATTTAGCGGGAAATTTTTTTCGCTAAATTTATCGGGAAAGTTTTTCCGCTAAATTTAGCGGGGAAACTTTTCCGCTAGATTTAGCTGGAAATATTTTCTGCTAGATTTAGCGGGAAAACTTTCCGCTAGATTTAGCGGGGAAATTTACCCATCATGCACCGCGCGGTTACGCCGACGGCGACGGCGACGGCGACGCCGCTCAAGCCGGAAACGGGCGCCTAAGAGCTGCGCTCAAAAACAAAAGTAGAATGAATATTCCCTTTTCGGCAAAGGACATAAAATGCTTCACTGCTTCGTGTGGAGAACCTAAATAGTTAGATTTATTGCTATTACAATGGTTGCAATGTGGAAACGAAATGATCGTAGAGCTTCCGATACCCGGTGGAACTAACAGAATTTAAAGCTTTGATTTGGGAAAAGAAACGCAGCTGAGACGGTGTCAATTAATCTACCTCAAAGGAGGGTAATCGGCGGAAGCAAGTCCTCCCAGCAAACACAGGCATGTTCAATGCTGTTTGAAAGTTTGAAGCAAGAACGCAATATTCTTGCAGTATTGATAGCGGTTAAGTGTTTTACAACGGCACCTGATGTTTTGTGCAGACATATTTGTTCCGATCGTTTCGGTCAAGGAGGGCACATCAGAGGAGGAGACATCGAGCATGAGAAGAGAGCTGTCTTCGAGTATAATGAAGAGGTCCAAGACGACGCCCAGGGGTTGCAGCGTCACCCTAGATATATTTCTTTTTCACACTCAAAAGGTAAAGCGAGACGCTCATACGGACGTGTAAGGAAGTGTGAAATGTTATATTGTAATTTTGAACACTTTAGAGAAACATGTTCGGACGGGCACTATCACTCAACGGCCAGTTATGCTCAGCCCAACCAATTACTTATTTCATGATGATTTCAATTGTAATAACATGAAGTTTTGCCAAACCAGCAAAAACACACAATGATGACGCATAGCGTGTCCGATGTATACGTACTATAGAAAACTTGCAACGTTTTATGTGGTAGTAATTGCGTCCATCCCACGTGGGAAGGAAGGAAGAGGACAGTTCTCCTATCAGGCTTCAAGACTGCGAGTCAAGTCTACGCAGTAGTCATTCCTTCCGAAGGGATTGTTCAACATGGTTTGTGGACGTCACTGTAGGTATACTAACACAATAAAATAGACGACACACTTTCTATGCTCTGAGGGTCTTGTATGAACTTATTAAACACATTTGTAGGGAAATTGTTGATATCTGATAGCCCCAGGCTCACTTTCCCTGATCCGGCCTTAGGGCCGCGTGCACGATGCCTGAAGTCGCCTGGCGTCCGACTTTAGCCTACCTTATCGTAGCCAGGAGAGGCAGCCACCTTGTTTGTCTACTCTCACCACTCCTCTTCCCATGTCCCCTCCTTCGAGGTGGACAAAGGGAACTTCCTTCTGGCGGGATTGCCTCTCGAGGTTTCAAGGCTGAATCTTCCAGCGAGGGAGAGAGAGTGCGTCCTCTCGCCGCTCTCAGGGGGCTGTTCGGCGGGACTTGAAACTGTTCGTAAGTGCGACCACACACTCTGCTGTCCCACCTATGATCAGGCGAAAGTAAGACAAGTAAGGGCCCTCTCCCTCTTGTCGTTACTAAAGTGACTGTGTCTATATCTAACCGGAGTCAAGAAACCTCCGGGTGTCCCTCTCTTCTGTGTGCCCTCCGCGCACTCTCTTTGTGAGTTCCGGCTAGCGGGTGCGGCTGCGTTGTTTTGGGCACGGATTTGAAGTCCAGGGGGCGCGGCCAATGACGTCACGGACGTACGCGTTTTATTTCGTGTTCTTTGACGTAAACACTTTTTATTTTGGATGCCGCCGACTGCATTTTGAAACGTTGGTTGGTCGGCGAGTGTGTGCGCGTGGTCGGGTAATCGGCGGCTCGGCGGTGTACTCGCAGGTGTGTGTCGACGTGCCGCCTGTGCTCGTCGCGTATCAATTGCCGACATCCAGAAGCAGTGTTTCTAGTAATTTAGTTCGCCCGGTGCCTTCGGTCACTCCTGTTGCAAAAGAAGATTCTTAGTGACTACAGTACCGTCCGACGGCACTTTTGCAGAGCATTCAAGTGCAGTCCGATGGTACTCCACCGTCGGTATTCCGCGTTAAGAAAGTCTCGTATAAAACGAATTGTCAAAACGAAGCTTCTGATGCTGTAACGTAGCTTAGCTACCCGAAGCTAGGTTGACGGTCTCTTAAACACTCTTTGACCATGTGTTGTCAAAATACCATGAAAGAAATAATAAAACGAAAGCTGTAGCGTAGCTTAGCGGTTAAGATGTCTGCCTGATGCGCAAGATGTCGTGGGCTCGATCCGCAGTGGAGGTTTACTTTTCTTTTCTTTTAACAATTTATTTTGTTGGTGCATTTGGCGACATTTACGACATTTATTTTTTACAATTAACACACAAAAAAAAGAATGTTGTCGACGACAGTGCTAAGAGCGCGAGCTAGTTGCTTTGGATCACGCGGCACGAGCGCTCCTGCAGCGGATGCACTCATGTCAGTCAAGGCTACTCGCTCGCCGCTTGCACGGCCTTCGCACCTATTCTATGCAAGGTTGGTAATCCGTCGTATAGGTACAGTGTACTAGAATACTTGGGTAGTGTTGGGACCGGAGCGGCTCGGCAACGGGAGCTCGTGAGGGCGCTTGTATTGACAGTTCGTGGCGGCGCTGTAGTCAAGTTATCCGGAAAACAATCGCGCAGACGGCTTTTTTTTTCACTTTGAGCGGTGCACGTGTCGGTACCACGATTTTATACACTCCGTTTCACCTTATGTTGTACCGCAGCGAAGGCTAGAAGAGCGAGTTCATAGCGTTGGCAGCTGCCCTTGGTGCACGAGAGCTTGTGCCGGCGAGATGTGCCCTAGAGCAAGGAGCTCGCGCTTGTAGCCTTTCCTGCGGTACGACCCAAGGTGAAACAGAGTATAGTTCCGTGTGTTTTTCACTTCGAGCGGTGCGCGTGTCGGGACCACGATTTCATAGTTCCGTTTGTTTGATCGTAATATGCTTTGAATCCTGTGTTCTGATTTTGCGGATGGTGAACGCGTAAAGGTAGTGCCGAAATGCCGTCGGCGAAGAGCGACAGAAATCTTGCTCTGCACCTGGTTGCAACACGGGCCTCATCCGAGTGAAAGGAGTGAAAACGGCGTCCCTTTTCGGCGTTCCAAAGGACAGAGCCAAAATAGATCTTTGGGAGAAGAATCTGCAGCGATCGGACAAGCGTCTTGAAGAAACAAGCGCTGTCTGCGAGCTGCACTTCGAGCCCCGCTTCATCCTTCGAGACTACGTCCACATCATCGGCGGAAAGGAAGTGAGGATTGCTTGTGGACACCCCCGCTTACGCCAGACGCGGTGCCAACTCTGCTGCCAAGTGTACCCCAGGACCTGAGTGGAGACCCTCCCGCATGCAGGACGAGAGGAAAGGTTTTGTTGTCTCGTTCCTACTCTTCGTCCCTGTCGTGAAGCGCAATTATCTTCTCCAAGTGAGCAAAAGAAGCGGAAGGCAAGTCCACCAGAGCCCATTGTTGTAAAGCGTTCGGGGCTCGCTCGGGAAACTGACCCGTTGTCACCATTGGTGAACAGCAAAGCTCCTGCCGTGATCCCACAAGGCATCGATAGCGACACACTAGGCTCTCTGAATATGCCAACTCCCTACTGGGCTGTTCACAACTTCAGCAACTTAGACGGTGTTGTTTATTTGGAGACTGCTCTTGAGCCGAAATCTAACGAGATTAGCATCGAAAAGGCGGTGTTCATTTGTTTCTTCAACTTACCGGATGTGGTATGCCAAGTATACCTTCAGGGCTGCATATTGTAACCATGTATGTGCTGCACGTTGTAACCATGTATTTCATTGCCGTGCTATAAGCTATCAGACTTACAACTTTTACCTTGCGTTAGTCACGTGTGCTGTCGTTTCCTGGTCTAAATGATGTGAAATAGTTGCGTGTTCTCTTCTTTGAATAATCTTCAGCCCACGTTGTCTCAGTTTTTGAACTTAAGTTCAATGTTAAAATCAGTGATAAAAATTGTCACGGTTTATAAGCCATTTCTTACAAGTGAACGTCTGGTGGTCCTCGGATGGTCGTGGCAGCCATGAAGAAATATAAGATTCTCATCTCTTTGCGATCGTCGCTTGGGTGATTTGTCGCATAAATGAACGTAGAAATCAGTGACAGGTGAAGCGAGCTGATTAAGGTCTAGAAGAAGAAGACGGGAAGAAAAAAAAAGAAAGAGAAGTTAACCTGGGGTACTTAAAAACAAACTAAATTCGGGCTTTAGTATGTGCCGTTTTGTTGCACCATAAAATAAAATAAAAAAACTGCCTCTGAGTTTTAGATATCCCCGCCAAATATCTAATGGTTGGCCTTTTGTAACAAAGGCAATGGGAATTTCACTTAAAATGCTCACCATCCCACGAACCAAAAGTCGCAGCTAATTCTCCACTGAAAGAAGTTGCAATCCGCGTCTTTAAAGTCGCAATTGTTTTTATGTGAAGGTAGAGTAATGCAGCTTATACCGTCCAATACATTGAAGCATCATGTTGCCAACGATCGTGCCGCAGCGTAATTGATGCCGCGGTACGACCGCTGGCAGGTCGTAGCTGTATCATAAATCCTATGTGCACTCCACCAAAGCGGCGCCAAAGATTCATATTTTCGCGCGTGCAGCCGCGCATGCGCACACATTCTGGATAACGCGCCGGTGTCGACACCTGTCGCGATCAATACCACGCGCTTCAGGCGAGCCCCTCCGGTCCCAACACTACACCCAAGTATTCTAGTACAGCTCCAGAAAACTGCGTACGAAATTGCTGCGGCCGGGTTCTGTCGCCTCCGGTACACGTAATCTTGATTTGCAACAGGAGTGACGAACGGCACCGGGCGAAGTTTGAAAATGGAGAACGCTTATTTTGATGTTCCTGAGAACGCGACGAGTACAGGCGGCAACGTCGACAACACGTAGCAGCGCGGACACCGCCGAGCCGCCGAGCACCCGGCCACACACACGCCGAGCGACCGATATTTCAAAATGCAGTCAGCGGCATGCAAAGAAAACGTGTTGTTGACGTCAAAAAAACTAAGACGTCAAAATAAAAGCTGTTATTTTGACGTCCGTGACGTCATTGGCCACGCCCCCTGGACATCAAATCCGTGCCGAAAATACGCAGCCAGCGGGTGCAGCCAGCAGTCAAAACCGCCGTGCGGTGACAATTTATCTGCGGGGTGGTGGTTTTGCGGTCGGCCTCCTCTCCGGACGCCTCGCCCCCCTTTGGGACCTCCACGACCTCTACTTTTAAAGATAATGGTAACAAAACCAGAACTTTGCTTCTTTGGTGCGCTCATGTTCCTAACTGAAAAGATGACAAAGGATTGGTTTTTGAAAGGGTTGGACTTATATGTATCTCGTGCTTGGATGTTCTCATTATCGAATTCTCCTACAAAACTGTCTCATTTTTTCCACTTGATAACATTAATGGGAAAACATATTCACCGCAAGTTGACGACACTTTACGTTCCGAAATCTTCAGTCAAGCGGTAATTCGTTCTGGAACGCTAAGAAGACGCAATGAACTGTCAATACAACACACTTGCGTGCAAGAAAAAAATGTGTAATAAAATGTTGAGCGCGGCATTGCAAAATAACGGCCGTACTTGACGTCATTCTAGACTTTAAGCATTCATCCAAGTGACTGTTTTAGCATGTTAATTGCCACGTTTACATATGTGGCCATTAAGCATGTCCCTAAATCTATAGACCTACGACCATTGAGCTTTTCTTTAGCCGACTCATTGCTGTTTTATGTCACCAAGGTTATAGAACTCCGACCTTTCAATATGATTTAGCCGACTACGAATGACTCTATGTTCCTATAGTTTTATACACGCAATCATTAAATATTTATTAGCTTGCTGAATTGTGCTTATGTCGCCTAGGCCCACAATTTTCTTAGCAATACAGAGGTAGGAAAGTAGAACAGTGTCGTTCATGCGTTCACTCTGGGTGTTCGACCGGATCCCATACAATTGTTTTAACCGGCTAGAGAGAACTGTGCGTAAAAGCTATGGCATTCGACAATTAAACTTTCTTTAGCCAGCTGGTCGCGGGTCTATAGCCGGTGCTATAGACGCGCGACCACAAAATAATCCTTTGCAGTTTATAGACCTATCCCAGGCAGCACACTTGCTTGGGCTAACTGGAGCCAGGATTGGGCTTTGGCCGTAGTAGACCGGACCGGGACGGCCCAGGGAATTCGGTGAACTGCCAGCCTGGCGTCTCACCGTATTTCCCGGGCACCGGTATGCCACGGAACTGCCAGCCCTATTGGAAAAACCAGCTTAAGCTGGTCCCAGCTTCAAGCTCGGTTATTGCTCCAGCATGCCCAGTTTGGCATGCTGGTTGATCCGGTCATACTGGTTGATCTGGTCCCAGCTTCAAGCTTGGTTATTGCTCCAGCATGCCCAGTTTGCTATTCTGGTTGATATGGTCTTACTGGTCATGCTGGGTGATCTGTTCCCAGCTTCAAGCTGAGTTATTGCCCCAGCATGTCCAGTTTAGCATGTTTGTTAAGCCGGTGGACTTCCCCACCAGTTTAACCAGTTTAAATTGATACACAGGATAAACAAGCCAAACTGTTTAGAAAAGCCAGCTCGGCATCCAATTTTATTATTTTCGTACTCGCGGCCTGCTCACATGAGCTGAGATGCTACACGTCCTCGGCGCTGACACAGTACTAACCGACGCCGACAGTGGTTCTCGGTGCAAAACAAACAATACTATAAAAACTTGATTGCTTATCTCTAAGCACGGAAATACTAGACACACGCAAAAGCAGGCAATAACAATAAAAAATACTACACGGATAAAAGAAGCGAACCTGGGTCCCGCCAGTAATGGGGGCGAAGCGGCCTCTTGCGTAGTCGGCAGAAGCGAGGAAATCCGTGTGGCTTGGATGGCATTGGCGATACTCCTCGGCACCACCGTTATTCACGAGCACACACATGTTCGAAGATAGGAAATGACGGCTCAGTCGGGGCGTCCGACTTCTTCCCGCGCTGAACGGACTGCCGCTCGCTGTCTCCTCAAATCCCGCTTCGCTTGCACCGCCGTTCAAGCAGTCTCCAAACAACGCGCACACAGCCGTCCCCTCGAAAATTTGACCAAGCTAGCCAAACGTGTCTCAACTTCTCCGTTCCCGCCACTCTCTCTCTCTCTCTCTTCTCGCACACAAAGGAAGCTCACAGCGCGCCTGAAGCGCCCGGTCGTCTTCCAAAAACGAGAAGACAAAGAACAGGACGTGGCCTCGCCCCAGCCTAAGCCGACCTTGGCGCGCGCGCTCCCAGCAATGCCAGCTCGATCACCTCTAGCCGACCTTGGCGTGCGCGCTCCCAGCAAGACCAGCTTGACAAGCTCGAACCAGCTTGGGCCAGCTTCAGCCCCAGCTTGAACCAGCTTGACAAGCTTGAACCAGCTTCAGTACTAGCTCAAACCAACTTGCCCAGCTACAGTGCCAGATCGAACCAGCTTGAACAAGCTTGACCCGCTTGAACCAGCTTGACAAGCTTGAACCAGCTTCAGTACCAGCTCGAACCAGTTCAAGTACCACCTTGCCCAGCAGCAGTGCCAGCTCGAACCAGCTTGAACCAGCTTGACCATCTTGAACCAGCTTGATTCCCACGTAGACCAGCTCGAACAAGCTCGAACCAGCTTAAAAACCAGCTAAACCAGCTTGGCCAGCTTGATTTTCTTGCTGGTTTTTTCAATAGGGAGGGAAGGGATTTCCTTGGCGTTCCTTGTATTTTGTTGGTCCGAGCCGACCAGTGTAGACAGGCGGCCGCCAACATTGGCGCTTCAGTGTGTTCATTGGCCCCAGGATTCTACGGAACTGCCAGGGAAGTGATTTCCTTGGCGTTCCTTGTATTTTGTTGGTCCGAGCCGACCAGGGTAGACAGGCGGCCACCAACATTGAAGTCTTAGTGTCGCTTCAGTGTGTTCATTGGCCCCGGGATTCCATGTAACTGCCAGGGAAGTGATTTTCTTGGCGTTCCTTGTATTGTCTTGGTCCGAGCCGACCAGGGTAGACAGGCGGCTACCAACACTTAAGGATTTTGTGGCGCTTCACTGTATTCACAGGACCCAGGATTCCACGGAACTGCGGGGGAGTGGTTTCGGGTGTCGTTTATTTTTGCAAGATTCAGCGCGCCAAAAACGACGAATAATTACCGTCGTTCATCTTTTTTTTGTGCTGTAGCTTGCCTTTCATCGGACCTACTCGATACGGCCACTTTCACTTACATAAACTTAAAATGTGTTTTCACCTTGCGCTTAAATTCATTTAATTTCATTCATTATCACATAGCCCGTGACATAGCTTCGTCCACGAGTTTCTGCGCTTAGACCTTTGGCCAGGACCCGTTTCCTCCTTTTTAAGAATATTGCGCTTGTCGGCGTGACGCGATCGTCGAGCTTTATTGACACGGCCGTGCCGACAGTACATCGCAACCGCAAGCAGGGTCCGTAATACAGCACCATGTCTGATTTCACAAAAACGCCAAAAACAAGAAACTGTTGCACTGCATGTGTAAATTAGAAAGACAATAGAACACATTTAATCAGATTCCAGAGGCCGGTGTTTATTTCAGAACGAAGTAACTAATCGCAAATCAGTCGGCGCTTCAAGAAAAGTAACGTGAAACACATGTTGCTCAACTAAATCTGCATACCTTGCAGCGGCGTTGAACACGCGTGTTCAATTATTCGTTCGCTCAGACCCCGCGTTTTTTCCAGACTGAAAAGAATGACCGGGTGCTTGAGTCAGACTGATCGTCCCAACTTTAAACAAATAACAAAAATCAGTTTCGCATGCTACGTAATTGCAGCCTGGTGGTACGTTGTATTCGCGAAAGCGAACTTGCCTCAGAAGCTTCAAGCAAAAAATGGTTTCTAAAACGAACACGTGCTAAGGCTTTATCTGTCAAATGAAACGCGACACGCGAAACATCGACACGAGAAAGGCTTAGATGTTGGCTGGTCATAGAAAGTCTCAATTGTATTGCCGCGCGCGCAACTCGCCAAGTAGGCAGCGCGCGCGTGGCCGAGCGGTTATCGCGCTTGTCTCCCACGCGAAAAGCCAGGGTTCGATTCCTGTCCGCGGCTACGCATTTTTGTTGACACTGTAATGTGACGTTCTGGTAAATTCGAGAACCGTCTTGCTGATTTGAGGTTAGAATGTTCTAGGCACCGGACCTTCTACGCCGAATGCTCCAGAAGCCCACGCGTGTACAAAAGCGGCTCCGCGTGGCAAGCTGGAGTCAGTCTCGCCCCAGCGTTCGACTCTGCTCTACGCCGACTTCGACGCCCGCGACGCTCTGTTATTATTTTCTGTACCCTTTCATTTTTGGCACAAGTTCGCCACATTAAACGTTTCTTTCTTCCTGTTTAATTATTGTTCTTTTGGTCACCACCCGTGACATTTGGTGGAGGTGCGGGGTAGCGCATGCCCCTGCCACGTACCCCTTCGAGGGCCCGCAGTGCAAGTCCGACGCCAAGCCCACGAAGATCCAAAGAAGGCACTACCGAGATCCGGTTCAGTCGTCGCACCCAAGGCCTACACCCGGAATTTGGACTTCTTCCTCCCAGGACCAAGCAGCCAACGAGGCCGACAATGAACGACCAGCAGTCGCAGACCCCGGCCGCTTCTGCCGTCATCTACATGCCCGTTGCACCACGGACGGCTGCTCTGTTCCACGGTGAACTTCATGAAGACGTCGAAGATTGGATCGACCAGTACGAGCGCGTCGCCCGCCACAATTGCTGGACCGACGAGCAGCGTCTGCAACATGTGTATTTCTCGCTCGAAGGGACTGCCAGGTACTGGTACGAAAATCACGAGCTGTCTTTGACCACTTGGGACGTTTTCAAGAGTCAGCTGAAGGCGACATTTGCCAACCAACACCGCCGAGAAAGAGCCGAAGACCTACTTCGAACTAGAACCCAAGGCCCCAACGAGAGCATCACCGGCTTCGTGGAGGACGTTCTACGCCTGAGCGCACGCGCCGACCCTGAGGCTACAGAAGAGAAGAAGGTTAGAATCCTCATGCGGGGCGTGAGAGACAACATCTTCGGCGGTCTTGTTCGCAGCCCTCCGACAACCGTCAAAGATTTTGTCACCGAGGCGACAAACATCGAGCGTGCCCTGCAAGCCCGAGCCAGTCACTACCACCGACCACCCGGACTCGCTGCCCTCACGCCGTCTAGCTGCGACCTTGGCTCCAGTATTCCAGACATCCGCCAGGTCATTCGAGACGTCGACCGGGAAGAGCTCAGGAAGCTGCTGCCTGCTGCCAACCAGCCGGCTTCGCTGTCGATAGCCGAAGTGTTACGCGACGAAGTTCAGCGGGCAATTCAACCGGAGGCTCCTGTCAACGTAGCAGCACCCGAGGAGGCCC